>CAEFZX010013496.1:0-31242 GCA_903066825.1 Alfaro cultratus | reverse complement strand
GAGAAAAGCACATGAAGAGCATTAGTGAACGCATTCGATCAAAATATGTAAATCAAGAGAAGGAGAAAAAGGTTACATTTCAAGAGAAAAGTAAGAATACGGCCCATGAAAATCTTCTGGATGAGATAAAAAGAAGAGAAGCTGCCAAAAACACTTTAGAGGGAAAGTTTAATAAAGAAATGGCTGAGCAGAAGTCTGCCCAAAAGTTACATGACAGACAGGAGAGAGAAGAGAAAGTAGTGACGCAAAAGTATTTCACCGATGCAAGGATTGGTCTGGTTGACTATAAACTGCAGAAGAAGGAAGATGTCCGATCTCAGGAAGAAAGTAAAAAGATTGTTCATAATAATCTAGACACCATTAAGAGGAAAGAAGCTGCCAACTTTGTTGTTTTGGAGGAAAAGCGTTTTAAAGAGAGGGCTAAGCAGCAGTTAGGACAAAAGTTACAAGAGGAACAAAAGAGGGAAAAGAAAGCAGATTTGAAAAAGTCTCTAACTGACACACTGGATGCCCAAATTCAATACAAACAACAGAAGAGAGAGGAAAGAGCTGAAATTGAAAGGAAACAAATGGCTGCAATAATGGAGGCGGATAAACTGCAGCAAATTGATGAAATTGAGACGAGGAGAAAGAAGAAAGACCGGAGATTTTTCAGACAAGATGAGACGAAGCCAAACACGGAAGACCAAAAGAAAACTGTGGATGAAAATTTGGAAGAAATATTTAAAAAAGAAGCTGCCTACGACTCTATTGTAGAAAAAGAGCTTTGTAACAATACGGCCAAGCAGCTGGTCAAAAGGTTGCATGAAGCACCTCAACAGAAGAAAACACCAAAGCAAAAACCTTTGACGGATCAATTGGCTGCACAATATGAAGATAAACAAAAAAAGAAGAGAGAAATGGACAGAGATGAAAGGCAAAGGGTTGCTTCCCGGTTATCAAGATGAGGAAATTAGAACCAGGAGACAGAAGAAGGAGCCCCAGCAGAAACATGATGAGACTAAAAGATATATGGACAACTCAAGCGTAAAGCACCACAGAGTAACTGTGCAAGGAAGAGAGGTTCATTATGAATCAGGCTTTCTAGACCGAGAGATTGACTGCAGCATTTCTGATGTGGACGGAAATCGTGAAATACGTAAAAAAAAAAAAAAAAAAATGGTGTACGACCAATTGTCACTTTTAAAGAAGCAGGAAGCTAACAAAAGGGTTTTAATGGAGGATAAGTCATTGAAAGAAATTAAACATCGGGAAGCAGCAGAGCAAAAACGTGAAACACTGAGGAAAGAGAAAAAAGCTGCAGATGTCAAAACGCTACCAGTAGTAACTTCTCTACTTCTGCTGAAACGCGCTTAGTCTACTTAGTCTGCCATTTCTTTTTCTTCTCCCCTCTGCCTTACTCTTCTTCTCCTACCGACACAGAAGAAATGTGGGTCTAGTGCCCTCTACAGGACATTCTAAGAACTAACAAAACAAACACATTAAAAATGCAGACAGATCAGCAGTTTATGGGGGTTACAACATGATACCAAAACAAAGAAAAGATGAATCACACACTCATATACATAATTTTTTTTAAAATGCCTTCTTCCAGTCTGTTAGTGCATTGCTAAATATATAAATTGAAGAGCTGTAGATGATAAATAGATACATTTCGATAGGTAGATGTCAATCTATCTATAGACACAGAGAGATGTTTGTATCTTTTTTTTTGGTGTATAGATTTCAACTGTGCCTCTTTGTTTTTTTGTTGTTTTTTTTTGTTGGGGGGGGGGTTAGGTCATGTTTCATGTTTTGTGACTTCTGTGGTCAAAATCTGGGCACAGTTCAAGTCTTCTGTTTTTCATGTGGGAAAAATGTGCAGTTCTTGGCACAAGGTGAAGACACCAGTAGATGGTCTTGAAGTTCTCTTGGTTCAACAAGCCACATTCTGCACTCGCTCTCAGAAGAGGATCTGATTAAGATGAACTTTCATGACGGCTACAGTCATGCAGAAGTTTTGGATTTCTTGCCAACAGTTCAATGTTCAAATGAACCATCGCTCTTTAAAGAGCAAATTAAAAAAATATCAATTTTATGGATACCATTGATGCCATTCTAGACTGTTTGTCTTTCCTACTGAAATTTTCCTTAATTAGTTCTAATTCTGTTTTGTTGTTAGTCCCAGTTCTGCATGATCTGATGAATGATCTGAAGAAGACACGTCTTTAGTGTCAGTCATGATCAGACGTGTCTAGTGCACTTTGTGTTCATGGTTATGCTGCAATGTGACATTGATGAAAGGAAAGATGGACTACAAATACCATCAGACCTGTTAAACAGTCTCACTGGTAAACCGGATGTCATGTACCATCTACCTAACAAGGTTGTTGTTTTTCTCATTTATTTAAATAACATCTGGATAATTTGTTGCCTGTTTGGCAGCTTTTAAAAATAATTTGTCAAAACAAAACAAAAAAATCAGCCATAGTATGTCACTTTTTATTGTAACAATTTCTGATGACATAAACATTTTCATTTCTAATATATACATGTAAATACAATTAAGCATTACAACAGTTTTCAACAAGTCATAACAGTTGGTGGTGACAGTTGAATGGAGAAATGTAAATATAGAACTAAACTATGTGTCCTGTGCATATTTTACTCCTGGTTTGGCAGAACAGATTGTTGGTTTCACAAGTTAACATCTGAATTCACAGGCCAACATCCACATTTGAGTTTTGTGATTCTGTATTTCAACTTAATAAAGTCCAAAGAGTTTTGTAATCCAAAGTCCATGTCTTTTATGGAAGTGATGGTATGTTTTGGGCTTTGGTATTTCACAGTGTTTGAACAGGAAAGTGAGGTCTGGTCTGTCTCAAGGAGAATCCCAACAGTCTGGTTTCTTCTTGTGGTCTGGTGCTGCCCTTTTCACTGAACTTCAAAGATTTCCTTTCACATTTCTGATTTCAGCTTTTCCACACTTGTGATCATAAAGGGCCTGAAGACAGAAGAATGAAGCTCCAAAGCATCAATGAAATCCAGGGTTGAAAGGTCATCCTTGAATCTAGAAAACATTTAGAACAACCATCACATTAATGATGCGAAAAAGAGCATGATATTAAATGGATGTTTTACAGTCACACATAAACATTAATATCTCTAATCTTGTTTTTTGTTTAGTACAGGTAATATTACAAATCCACTAACTGGATTCAAGCACTTGAATCAGGTTCTTCCTACTTCTTTGTCTGCTGGCTACTGTCCATTCTTACCCTACATTCGTTTGTTTTAACAGCAACAAAATAGTACCGTATTTTACGGACTATAAGTCGCAGTTTTTTTCATAGTTTGGCNTATTGAAGGACCTACTTCACATGATCTCTGTCTCTTTATTCTGTGTCCCGTCCTCAGATGTCCCCCTGTTCCATCAGGAAACATTTTTTAATGGATTTCCAGCAGGATTTTCTGTGTCTCCTCAGTCCTCTGTGTCTTCTCTCTCCTCATTGGTCCAGTCTTGTTGTCTTGTCTCAGTGATGCTGGAGAATCAACACATAATCAGACACACATTCAGTCTAAATAACAGATGATTGAAGGAGACTTTCTGATCAAGTCATCATCATGTCCTCACCGTTTCCACAATTTCTTAAACCAGTAGAGCAGCAGGTGCAGCAGGTCTTCTGCTTTAATCGTTGGTCAACTCAAGTCATGTGACGTGAGTTGACAAAGAAATGAAATAAAGAGAAAAGACAACAGAGTTAAAGAGGAAAATAATCAAGGACAGCAGACAGAACCAGTTTCTAACTTTCAGCTCAACTCTACGCAGCTGCATCTGAAATGTTTAGTTATGTTGTGTAGATAGAAATGTTCTTACTTTTTTCGTCAACTGGGTTCTCTTACCTTCCTCCATCTGACTGGTGGTGTTGAAGGTGGAGGATTCCAGTCTCAGAGATCCAACCTGGGATGATCAGAACATCAGAGATCTGAAAAGTCTGGACGTGGGATCAGAAACTAGTGTGTGCATTTTTAATGTCTATTCTCTTTTTGTAATCTTTCTGTGTTGCAACACATGAATATGGCCATATAAGCTATTTGTTTTATGAGATTAATAGTTTATTTTACTCCACATTCTCTCTATTTCCTTCCCTCCGATCCTGTTCTCTAGTTTCTCTCTGGATAAAAGCTTTTAATTAAATCCCTCAATCATAAATTATGTCTATGTTCTCCTCTGTCTTCTAATTTCTCATTAACTTGATGCTTTAATTACATCTCTAATACAAAATATTATCAGGAAAACCTTCCTCACTTTGTGTAAATTTGAACTCTATATGGAGGAACACTTTCTACTAATAGTGAATTTCTTTCTATGTTCATTTAGTGAAGCTGATGGTCCCCAATGCCAGCAGGAGGCAAGCAGTATTATGTGTTGTGGAATGCAAAAACTTACAAGCAGGAACCAGGAACCACATGGACAACCACGAAAGAATCCAGCGATGAGCAGCTAAAACCTGAAAGATTAAAACTGGGAGAGTGGATTAATGGAGGAACAGGTGAGAACAATTTACTATATTAGAGAGCACCGTGTGGGGAAGCACCGCTACTACACCATGAAACATGGGAGAGTAGAGAGGAAAACAGAGACAGAAGCACAGAGAGAATCTTGGAAGAAGCCGTCTCACTGTCTGGGACTGATACTTACTTTTGCCTTGCCTGAAAGGTGACTGCAGCTCACCTTTCAGGTCCTCAGAATATATTGATGGTGGTCCAAGTCACTGGACCAAGCCTTTACCAAATATTTATTTCTGTCTTTTTCTTTTATCCTTAAAGACTTAATTTGTACTCCGCGGGGTTGTTTTAATTCCTCTACATTTTAATTTGTCCACCATGACATCATATTAGTCCTAAAAGATTTGAATTTCTCACTACTTGAGAAGAGTTGTCTCCATCCTTAGAGAGATGAATTTGTCCCGAAAAGCGTTGTCTCTTCTCAGTCCTAAGAGACTTTAGGTTTGACACCCAGCAGCATTACCTACTTTTAAAACCGTTATCACCCGAGTTTAAATGTCTTGCTCATTTTAACATGAGGTCTTGAGGGTTTTGGAATCCAGCCACCAAATGATTGATCCGTGGATCAACAGTTCATGTCCGGGATCCAAAGGTCCTGCCTATTTCTCTCTTCCTCTTGTCATCTTTGAACATTTGAATTAACTCCTGTTGTCCCTGCAGTTGTTATTTCATACGTAAAAACGCCTCACTTCCTGTGGATTTTATAATGTCCAGACCAGAATGGTTATAACTTTAAAACCGCTGTTTGAATCCGTTTATACTAGAGCTCAACCGATTATATTGTGTCTCCATTTGTTTTTCATGTCTTAAAAATTAGGACTGTCAGAAACATTGTTTAAATTTTAGAGTTTAATTTGCAGCAGTGTTGTCTCCATTGTATTGATTCCAGTGTCCCGAGCCGCGTTGTCTTAATTGTTTTGAGGTTTTGATTTTTACCCAGCAAGATTGTTTTAGATTTAGTATTAATCATGTAGCGTTGTCTTATTCCTTTTAGCATTTATCTTTTATGCACCAGCCACGTCAGACTCCTTTTAATGTTTTTTGTTCAGCAGTATGGTCTTGTTCTTCAGAAATTTAAATTTGCCTCCTCTAGCATTTAGTCATTCATTCATTAACAGCAAAAATATCAGCATTGCCTGTCCAGCCAGAATTCTTAACATCTAAAATAATAAATCTAGCAGCGGGATAAAGAAAAGCCCCGGTGCAAGACGCTACCTAAGGCATCCTCGGTCCTGCTAGAATCCTTAACATCTAAAATAATAAATCTAGCAGCGGGATAAAGAAAAGCCCCGGTGCAAGACGCTACCTAAGGCATCCTCGGTCCTGCTAGAATCCTTAACATCTAAAATAATAAATCTAGCAGCGGGATAAAGAAAAGCCCCGGTGCAAGACGCTACCTAAGGCATCCTCGGTCCTGCTAGAAAGCCATTGGCTTTAACAAAAACAAAAGAGAAATGATGGTATCCTAATGGGACTTCTCAGGTAGGTCTTCAGTTCTTCAAGATCCCAGTCTAATCAGAGTCATCACTTGGCAAGTTGTAAACCGGTATAAACCACACATGTCTGGAACTCACTCTTCCTCTAGTTCTGTCAGATCCAATTCCAGATGTTGAAGGTACTGGTTCCTCTTCTTTGTCCATTTGAGACTTCATCCAGGCACACATGCAAGGGAATGACGAACTTGGAATTTTGCAGTATGTTGATGGTGAAGGACAAACGACAGGGGAAGACACAATGGGATCCTCACACACTGTCCTTCGTGGACAACTGAGGACAGGGGATGACAAAACAGGATCTTCACTGATTGGGGGACTGATGGCATAAACCGACTCAATGGGACCTTCACATGGCAGTCTTGGTGAGGGACTGAAGACAGGGGAAGACAGAATGGGATCCTCACACGCTGTTCTTCTTGGACGACTGCGGACAGGGGATGACAAAACAGGATCTTCACTGATTGGGGGACTGATGGCATAAACCGACACAATGGGACCTTCACATGGCAGTCTTGGTGAGGGACTGAAGACAGGGGAGGACAGAATGGGATCCTCACATGCACTCTTAGGTGAAAGACTGAAGGGTGAAAAAATTGGATCCACCCAGAATGGCATGGGCGAGGGACTGAGGACAGGGGATGACAGAACAGAATCCTCACACGACGTATTTGTGGAGGGACTGAGAACAGGTTCCTCTTCATCATCGCTGTTCCTGGCCCTCTTGGCAGGGATCTCCTCTTCAGCACCATTGTCCCTGGTCCTCTTGGAGGGGAGCTCATCTCTAGGTTGATTCTCCCGGGTGCTTTTGGCAGAGGGCTCCTTGTCAGCATCATCACTCTCCCTAGTCCTCTTGGCTGGGGGCTCCTCTTCACCATCATCACTGTCCCTGGTCCTCTTGGAGGAGAGCTCCTCTTCAGCAGTGGTGTCCCTAGTTCTCTTGGCTGGGGGCTCCTCTTCACCATCATCACTGTCCCTGGTCCTCTTGGAGGAGAGCTCCTCTTCAGCAATGGTGTCCCTAGTCCTCTTGGCTGGGGGCTCCTCTTCAGAGTCACTGTCCTTTGTCCTCTTTCTGTTTATGCCGGTCACAGATGTCACACGAGTCACATCCCCTATCAAACCTACCTGATGACGTTGATAGATACTCAAAATGGGCTCTTCCCGCTTGTCAAGTCCATGTGTGGATTCAAGGGAGGTCAATTGAGAAATGCCCTCTTGAAGCTTCTGAGCCATCTCAAGCTCAGCGTAAGGACGGTCCACTGTTGGACTGCAGCTGGTAGTACTGATACTACCGGAGCTGCTAGTATACTCATTATCTACCTCATCTTCACTGGAGATGGGAGAAGAGCTACCACTATAGCTGGTGGTTGAGCTACCACTGGAGCCGCTAATACAGCTACCACTGGAACTGCTAGCACAGTCATCTAGACTGGAGCTACCACAGGAGCTGGTAGTACAGTCAACAGACTGCGGAGGTGAACTACACCCCAACTCCTCTCCATGATCTCCAGAAACCATGTTGTCTGACATGATTCCTGGGAAAACATTTGACCTCACCTTACCAAGATCCTTACCATTGTCTGGATGTTCCTTCAACATTGGGGATCCATCTGCTGGAAGCGCTACACTATTAGCTGTGAAGGAAAACAAGAAAAAACAAGTTCAGTATCAAGACCTTCACAAAAATCCAAAGCAATGTATAAAGAGAACACTGAAATACCAAAATACACTAACCCAGGTTTGATTATGTCTAAATATAAATTAAAGTTTGTGCTGTGTTGAGGACTTTTTAATAGTTAATAAAATACCTTTAATCTTACATTGTACCATTAGTGTGAATAAAACAAAACACCGCAACAAGTTACTCAGTTTACCCTCCTATAACTCTCACAAATCTTTGATGCTGCTGAACAGGTAAGTTTTATCTTAATACGCAAAACAAGATACATGAGCCATCCATTACTATTAAACTTAAATTACTGCTTACATAACTTTAATACTATAAAAGAATTGAAAAATAATTAATATGTTTCCATTAGCATTTTTAAATGACTAAAATGTTTACTGTAGTTAATTTAATTAAATTAAATTCCTCTGAGTGACACAAATTTTCAGAATCACATCCACAGCTACTCTGACACCCCGTCAGTAAATCCTACAGTGTGAATAAATACCCACATTCTCCTACATATAGCCAACAGCAGAAATGTACATCTGTGAAAATCAGAGTCTAAAGACTGGGGATCTAAATAAACTGGCCGACACAAGTGGCCTTTCCTCCGTTTCCAGTAAAAAGGGGCTCCTACAAAAATAAAACTGCTTATCTGGTTTACAAATCCATATCCAGTGTTAAAATGGCCATTATATTTTGTCTGGAGATAAGCCAGACAAAGTAATGAAAATAATAATCTGCATTCCTTATGTGTGCATGATGCCTCAAAGTCTTATTATCACATGTTAATATTACTCAGTTATGGCTGAAGGTATTGTTATGAAATTCATTACATCAGTCTGAAGATCATGGCTGCACACAACCCAGCCATAAACTCAGATGAATGTTCACACAATTAATATTTGCAATAATAATAATGTTTCCAAATGCAATACGTAAGGACAGTCATGATCATCCTCTTGATGGGACTGTCTTGAGAAAACAGAGTATCTGTTTTCTTTCCTGCCAACAGCCATCAGCGTTCAATAACTCTGAAGAAGCTTAATTAATGAGTTACAACAACATTTAATTTCCCTTTGGGATTAATAAAGTATTTTTGAATTTGAATTCTGTCAATATTACTCTCTCCATGGAGACAAAGAACAACAACAAAATGGATTCTCTAAAAGTAATTCTCTCAAACTAAAATAAGTTTTCCAACCACCACACCACTATATATTGCTGACTCTTTCTGAAAATGTAATCAGCGTGAAAATATAAATATATAAAAACTTTTCAAATCTTCAAGTATTAAGGTTTTATTTCAAGCAACGTATCCAAGGAGATCAAATGTGTTTTTGAGGCATTTTCTGAAACCTGGAACAGGCACTGACTTCTTATTCCAAATATCTGAATAAAACCCAGAAATAACTTTTTAAACCACATAAGCAGTGTTAAACCCTCACAGTGTTAAACCCTCACAGTCCCACCAAAAATGTTAACTAACAAATGAATCACAACCGGACTAACTGAAACCGACATCATTGTTTTTCTAATGAATTTTAACATCCACTGATAACGTTCAACTAACTTCTGGAAATGATACATCACTAGAATGCAGTGGAACAAAACACTGTTTTACACCGTAATTATAATAAATTATTTAGTTACTTTGTGAAATCAACAGGCACACATTGATTGTTCTTTAAAGATTTTTTCTAAGAATAAAGTTGTTTGTTGTCATTTAATCAATGTATCCATGGAGACTACATATACCACATTTTCAAAAAGCTGGTTCCAAAACGTCTTTCAAGCCAAAACAACTACAGTCAGCATTACTGACATTTTCCAAAATTTCAAATAACTAGCATATAAATCACAATACAAATTCAATTAACTCACAAATATGTTACATTCCAAAATTGCCAATTATACCTTCCTAAACAAAGAGTCTGAATTTCCAAAAGCTGAACACCAAAGTCATCAAAACTGATTTTAACCAACTCAAATAATGTTTGTTTTTTTCTTTCTTTTAAAATAAACACATGGTAGGAAAAATAAACACATATATTAAAGTCTATCATTAGAAATGTATGTTTTACATATTCTAAGTATTAGGCTTATTTATTGTATTCAGATCAGTGTATCCATGGAAAACAAATATGCTTGTCAGGGCATATTTTAAAAATAACTCAAGAACAATCTAGTTTTGTTTATCTGTTTTAGATAAAATATTGTCTGAAACCAAAATAAGACAATCACCATAAGAATTTGTGACATTTCTGAAATTAGATCTAAAAGAGATAAGCTAAATAATTTAGGGATATTATAGGAGGTACATGTTTGAAAAGTTTTTGTCTTTCTTAACTTTTTATTGAAGTCCTTTTATATAATTTCCCCAATGTAACCATGGAAACTAAATATGTTTGGGCATTTTTCAAAATAAAAAATGAACAAAGAACCATCCGGTTTGCCAAGAATTGGATACCAAAGTCATAAAAGCAGATTTTCACAAAGAAAGCATTGTTTTCTATTTGAAAATCAGCTTTGATTGACGATCACTATGACACAGACTCACACTTGCGCACAAGCACACACACACACACACACACACAATGCTTATTACTGGGGCGACAGTGATAGAAGTTTGCCCTGCAATGGCCCGCCTCTGTGGTTGTGTGCTTGGTCAAGACTCTTCTCCCACGTTCCTGCTGGTGTTGGTCAGAAGGGCCATTGGCTTGATATAAGAGCTGTGGCTACAATCCATTAGCTTATCATCATCAGTGTGTGAACGTGTGCACAAATGGAAATTATTGATTTTATGTAAAGCGTCTTTGAATGTCCTAATGAACCTCAGCAAGTCTGATGTCATTGCCATGGAAACCAAATATGTTTTGTCAGGACATTAAAAAAAAACAGTCAAGAACAAGCTAGTTTTCCATTTTGTTTTGTTTCAAACCAGCATAACAATTTTTCTCTAACACTAGTGCTAACATCCCAGACACTTATCCACAAATTTCAATAAGCTAACACATAAATCACAAAACCATTTAAATTAACTCACAAATTTGTTTCATACCACAAATGCAAAACAGACATATTAAAGTTATATATTTCAAAGAAGTCAACAAAATTTCAAAGTATTGGACAATAAAGTCATCAAACCTGATACTCTTAGATTAAACAGCTTTTTCAAATCAATTCACCCATGTTAGCATTAATGCTAATAAAAACCCAGATCAACATCTTGAAAAATAATAAAACTAAACAATTAAATCATAGACTGTCAAAGGGAAAATACATTTTTAAAAATGCTTTTTAAAGCAATATTAAATATTTAATGCATTTAATTCAGCGTATCCATGGATACCGAGTGTGTATCACGCATTTTTCAAAAACTAACGGTCAAAAAGAAGCTAATTTTCCAACAACAGGACAGAAATTTAACAGTTTTTTTCTTCTCTCTTTTCAACTCAGCATAAGTTATTCTCAAACACTAATGTTAATAAAGTTATTAAACCTCAGTACTGCACCTTTGTTTCAATCAATTTGCAGATTTTAGCATACGCTAAAAAAAACAAAAAAATAAAAGCAGGTCTACATGTTCCTTTCTTTAAAAAAAATAACAATACTAAACAATTAAATTACAGGCTATCAAAGAGGAAAATGCATGTTGTTAAATGTTTTTTAAGTAACATTAAATAGCTAATGTATTTTATTTAGCGTATCCATGGAAACTGAGCGTTTATCAGAGTATTTTTCAAAAAATAACGGTCATGAGCAAGCTAATTTTTCAAGAATTTGACATTAATTCAACTCATTTGACTATAATTAACTAAAATACACATGTTTCTTAAATCACTACACCACACATTAACATTCCTGACATTTTCCTGGAAGTTCAGTTCAGAAAAAGGTTCATTAGTTAAAGATCTATGCTAGCAAGAATGCTACTTGTCTGTTTTTGTACAGCAGGCGGTATTTCTTTAAAAAAAACGCACACAAGCACAAAATAAACTAAACAATTCATTATTATTTTAGTAATAACTTGTTTTTGTTTATTAAAAATAGTAAAAGAATGATATTAACCTTCCAGCTGGTCACCCTGCTGGTGGCGAGGATCCATCGTTCGCGGGTTTTTCGCTTTTTCAGCAAGTGCGTATTTCAGCAAGAGCTTTTCAGCAAGTTTTGCAATGTAGACTTGTCAACAGGTTCAGACCTTCCGAGGCGTTAGGCTCCTTCAGGCGTCTCCTTCAAAAGTCCCGTAGCAAAGGGAAAGAGTTCAGAAGGTCGGCGTCTTTTATAGGGTTGGCGACGCTGACGTCGTTTCCATGGCTTTCATTGACGAAGGCTCAATGACGAATGCACGCGCTAGTGCGCGAGAGACATTGGACTACACAAACTGCAAATTGCACCAGATAAATAGTAAAAGATTCATTCAGGACGCCTTGCATTGTAGTACATAGTTCAGTTACGAATCACTCTTACAAGGCCAAAAATATATAAATATATATAATTAGAACGTATGTTAGTATTTTAATATTAATGTTAAATTGTTATCTTGATATAAATCGTTGTAAGGTGTTGAAAGTGTAGCTTCCGTTCTTTGGTGTCACAGAAACATTGCCACATAGACAAGCAACTACTTTTGAACATATATCAGAGAATGTTTATATCATTTGATTTATTTTGTGAATGTGGGAATTAGAGAAAATCTGCTATTCTTGGAAAACTCTCACCGTCCCTTCCTTATAGAGGAGATGAAAAACATCTGAATGAAGTCGCTGACATTTAAAGCAGATCCTGTCTTTCAACTGAATCACCAAACTGAAGGGAAGTTTGACACATTGTTTTATTGTAAGAAGGTAACATACTGAATAGTTTCTGCTGCTCAAACATCCACATGCCCCTCACTGCAGCTCACTTCACTTCCTAAGACATGTTGGATGATGCTTTATAAAAAAAAAAAGAAGTAATAAAATAGTGCAACTCTTAAACTTTGTTCACTGTCTTTATCTACATATAGACATTCAACAAATCATCTTCCAGTTTAGAATGAAGTCCAAATGTGCAAACATTGAGAGGAAAGAACTGTACAAATATTCAAATGTCTTTAAAAACCAGCTGATGTCGTCACAGCAGGGTTAAACATATATCAAACAAGCAGATCTATAATAGTGAAATAATCCCAGGAGATTACTGATCTGGACACTTTACACTGCAAAAACATTCAATCATACCAAGTATCTTTGGTCTAGTTTCTAGTGCAAATATCTTAGTTCAATTGAAATAAGACAAAACTAACTGAAATTTTTTTTCCATCATTATATAGAAGCTTGTTTTAAGCCAATAATTCCTTAATGTTGATGGGAAAAGTGGTAGTTCCACTGGCAGATTATTTAATTTATGGGAGAAATGTCTTATAAGTGAAATAATCTGCCAATGGAACAAGTACTTTAAAAAAAAAATTAAGGAATTATTCACTTAAAACAAGCTCCTATATCTTGCTGAAAAGTTATTGTAAGTTAGTTTTGTCTTATTTAAGATATTCTAAGCTATTGCTCTAAATTGGAGACCAAAATTACTTGGTAAGTTTTAGTGTTTTTGCAGTGTAGATCTGCACAGAAAGCAGGGAGTCAGCAACAAATCAGCACCGACACTTTCAGGGCGGTCCTGTTAGAAAGACGCCGTTTACTCAAGTTGGCAAAAGAACAAGCAAGAAAAATTAGTTTTTAGTCAATTTTTTTATCTCCTCATAAATTTTCTCAGCACAAAATTGCACACCACTAAAAGCAAGTTTAAATCTGCTTGAACCTCCCCACATCCACGTGGAAAACACATTTGTGGGCTGATTGTGGAGGTTATGATGTGTGTGTTATTGAAGTTGTAACGTTTTGGTGGAGGCAGTGTGATGGTGTGGGGCAGAGGGAGGCGTTTGGTACTGGCAGAGAGAATCTTCCGCAGTTTTTTTAGGGTAAAGCCCATTAATGCATTTCCCTTCCCAGTGTGGGGATGTTGAAGAGGAAATAAACAGGCTTTTAAGGGAATAAGATTTATTGCCAATAATCACTGGTACAATGAAATAGCTGACCAAACACAAATTTCCTTACTTGGGATGACAAGTTTCCCTCCTTTCACTGCAAAAACAGTTTCACTTGGCAACACTTACTTGGCAATAAGTGTTGCCAAGTAATTTTGGTCGAGTTTCTAGTGCAAATATCTTAGTACGCTTGAAATCAGACAAAACTTACTAACTTTTCAACACGACATAGGCATTGCTTTAAGTTACTATTTTCTTAATATTGATTCTTAAAATGTGATAGTTCCACCGGCAGATTGTTTCACTTTTAACATCTGAAAAAATATCTTTTTATAGGTGAAATAATCTGTCATAAGAACTAGGATTTTCCCTGATCAATATTAAGAAATTAGGGACTTATAACAAGCTCTTATATCCATCTGAGAAGTTATGTTTCAGTGAACCTAGTCTTATTTCAGCTCTACTAAGATATTTGCACTAGAAACTAGACCAAAAAAACAAGCAAACTTTCTTATACTTGCTTTGTGTTTTTGCAGTCTTCTCCTTGGCTGACTTTTTCAGTTTTCTCAGAGTTCATGTAAACAACAGGGAGGAGAAGCTGCTGATTGTTCAACATACATCTTGAGTGGGGGTTGCCATGGTGATGTTTAGTGCAACACTTTAATCTGACTCCCAACAACTTTGTGTTACAACTGCTGCTATTTACAAAAGAATATGTACAGCTAAGGCCACAATTATTCATCCCCCTGGTAGACTTGGATTTAAAGGAGGCTTTTAATTTGATCAAAATGTTTCAGCCCAATCCGGACAGACTGAGAGTCTCAAGGATAAACCATCAAAATAACAGAACTAAAAGACTTTACAATTTTACCATGACATTTTAATATGCGAGTAAAAACAAATCAGTTTTGTTTCAACATCTCAAAATAAATGTTCCCTTTTTCCTTTTGCTCTGTCCTGGTTTAAGAGCTGCCCCGTCTCATTCCCTGAAACAAACATCTTTGTTGAGTGAGAGAAGTTTTAAATCTAAATCTGCCTGGGGTCTGAATAATTTAAGATTTAACGGTACATTCCAAAACAAACATCAGACGTTCTGACAAACACTTGAAATAAATTTGTTATGAAGTAAAAAAAAAAAAAAAAAAAGAAGAAAAAAGAAAGAAAAAAAGCCACATACGGATGAGAAGAAAACCAAACTGTTCCTGGTTTTGTGGGAAAATTGGACTCTGAGAAACTCCGATGTCTTGCTGGACATCTTCTGTAAATACTGTAAGTTTATTAGTTTAGAGAGTAATCCTCATAGTGTAAAAACTGAACCTGTGGAGGTATACTGTGGCCGGTGAAGTCTGTAAAAATCTGGCCCATTCACTTTTATGCTGTTTTTTTTTCCTGAAAAATAATTTATTTCAGAAACAGAAAAATAAAAACAACACAAGCCGAACAGCAACAGAGTCAGAGGACAAAACCAAGCAAACAAACCTTTTTCATCTTTTCTGAACATAAAGTGGAGGTGTGCAGTAGCTGCACCGAAGACCAGCAACAGAAGAGTAAAAGAAATGAAATGTGCTAACACACACACACACATATATATATATATATATATATATATATATATATATATGTATATATGATCAGCAGCTTCACCTTGGCTCTTTGAACACAGCGAGATGAAGACCATGACATTTTCCTACAAGAGTTGGGGGTTTGCACCGTCGTCCCCCTGTGTTGTTCTGAAACTCTGACATTCATAGAGAAGCGCCGGTCGGCTCCTATCAGCTGGGTTTGAAGGGAGGCACTGCAGTTTCCAGCTGTCCATCACTCCCTGACAGTCTGTTCTGAGGAGGTTCCGATCAGTCCTGGGTCTGTTGGGCCGGTCTGTCCCCGTCTGAAGCCTCGATGCCCAGCAGGGCCTGCACCGCCTCTAGGGGAACCCCCTCTGGGGTCTGGATGTGCATGGTGGTTCCGTCCGGTCCATTGACGATAACAATCCCATCCGACCCCGGTTCGGCCAGCTGCACCGTCAGCCCCTCGGTCTGGATGTAGATCTCCTGGCCCGCCTGCAGCTCTTTGGGCTGGGAGGAGGAGTCACAGGGGTGGGGCAGAGCGGAGACCGCCGGCTGTTCAGGGCTGGGGGCGGGGCCAGGGTTGGGGCTAGGCTCCGCCCTCTTTCTGTCTGTGGTGCTGGTGGCACTTGAACTGAGAGCAGAGTCCGGTTGGGTCATCTGGTCCGTGGCGTCGTCCCTGTTTACGTCCTGGACCATGGCTTCGGCCCTGTTTGCATTCTGGACCGTGGCGTCGGCCATGTTTGCGTCCTGGACCGTGACATTGGCCATGTTTACATCCTGGACTGTGGCGTCGGCCCCGTTTACTTCCTGGACCGTGGCTTCGGCCCCGTTTACGTCCTGGACAGCGGCGTCGGCCATGTTTACTTCCTGGACAGTGACGTCAGCCATGTTTGCGTCCTGGACCGCGGCGTCTGCCGTGTTTGCGTCCTGGACCGCGGCGTCGGCCATGTGTACATCCTGGTCCTGGGCCAGCAGCCCCTCCTTCTGCTCCTGCGCGGGGCCAGCAGGAGGTACAGCCAGGCTGGGAGTTGGGTCAGGAGAGGCGATGGTGGAGGAGCTGCAGGTCACGACAAACACATTCAGACTATCAGCTCCAGAAATCAGGATAAACTGACAAACAGCAACTGATGTTATTACTCTGCTGCGCTACCATGGCAACTAGGTTTATTTTATAGCTAAGAAACGCATAAAAGCACCACCATCTGACTACGCTGTTCTCTGTCACACAGTAAAGGACTCAGCTCTGTTCTGGAGCTGAGAATCAGTGTTACACGTAGGCCTGTTACAATAATCAGTGAATCAAAGTGTGTTATTGTGACAGGGCTGGTCACTATAAACCAGGTCCATCACCCTGCAAAACTTTCAGAACCCAAGAACTTTTTTACAACTTCAACGTATAGTTAGGGCTGAAATAATTCATCTGATTCATTGTGATGAATTGATTATTGAAGTAACTGTCAACTAATTTAGTAATCAATAAGTCATTAAATGGAGTGTACAGACTTAAAGAAAAACAATAGTCATAGCAGTAATTATGCTAAAACTGAAATGAAAGAATCAAAGTAACACTTCAGGTATGTTTTTGATGAAGAAATATTATAACATGATAAAATCTCAAAAAGTTGATTTTACATAATACTGCCCCTTTAAGGAAATCTCCATCCCTAATTTCAATTCAGCACAAACTTTCAGCTGTCCACCTGTGATGTGCTCATTAACACTCTGATGCGTAAGTGGGTCCTTTTTGACCCGGTGAGGTCATCTTTGTGCAATATCTTTGTGATGAAAAGTTTTTATCACTTTATATTCCAGGTATTCCTCAAAATATCTTACTGATATCATGCAATTCAAATTTTTAATTTACCTTTTATACAATTTAAGAAATAGCAATGTTTTATATTACTAACCCTTTCTTCCGTAAGTGGGTCCAAAATGACCCACATTCATTTCCTATGGAATTTAATGGGAATTTTTGTTTCTTACCAACTGTGACTGTCAGGAACACAGGTTTTTGTGAACCAAACACACTGAGTGTTACCCCTGAGTAATAATATTTTACACAGCAAAAATATAAGTATTATATATTGGGGCATGGGGTGTCCTGCTCCAAGTGGAGGAGTTCAAGTATCTTGGGATCTTGTTCATGAATGAGGGAAAAAAATGGAGCGGGAGATCAACAGGCGGATTGGTGCAGCGTCTGCAGTGAAACGGTCGCTGTACCGGTCTGCTGTGGTGAAGAGAGAGCTGAGACAAAGCAAAGCTCTTGATTTACAGGTCGATCTACGTTCCTACCCTCATCTACGAGAAAGAACGAGGTCACAGATACAAGCGGCCGAAATTAGTTTTCCCTGTAGGGCACCTAGACTCTCTCTCCCTTACAGATAGGGTGAGAAGCTCAGATATCCAGGAGGGACTCAGAGTAGAGCTGCTGCTCCTTCACGTCGAGAGGAGCCAGTTGAGGTGGCTTGGGAATCTGGTTAGGATGCCTACTGGACGCCTCCCTGGTGAGGTGTTCTGGGCAGAGGCCCCGGGGAAGACCCAGGAAACGCAGGAGGGACTATGTTTCCCAGGTGGCCTGGAAACGCCTTGAGATTCCCCTGGAGGAGCTGGAACAAGTGGCTGCGGAAAGTCTGGACCTCCCCCACGAGTGGGCCCCGGATAAGCGGAAGGAAAATAGGAAGATGGATGGATGGATGGATGCACACACATACATACACTCACATGCTTGATACACATTTGATAATAGAATACAAACAGTAATGTTAGCTAGCTTGATTAGCTAGCTAGTTTCAAGAAACGTGCTCTTTCGCACCCCTTCCCCACACACACACACACACACACATGATGGATGTTGACATTGTCCATTATTGACATTTCATCATTGCTGTTGTAAAATTGATGTTGTTGTCATTTTGTTTTAAAAATGTTCTACAAATTGTCACAAATGTTCTGCAAATTGTTCTAAAAACATTTTAAAAAGTGAAAAATTAAAATATTTCAAACATGAAATAAATCTTGTGTGACATAAAACACAGTAAAAAGTATTATACCAAACATTATTTTGAATCAAAATGACAAAAGTAGCATAAAAACACACTGATTGTAAGCCGGGATAAAAAAGACCCGGTCACGGGAGACTGTATAGTCAGTCACTCACGCATCAGAGGGTTAAGCATTAATGTTATGAATGTGGTCTGAACAGCCCACACATCCAGCAAGGTGGGCTCAGCTCACCTGGAGGTAGGTTCAGCAGAGGCACTCAACACTTTGGCTCCACCTGAAATCTCCAGGGGAGACACAGACACGGAGCACGACTTGACAAGAGAGGCTGCCTGGGTGGCCGAGGCCACTGGAGCAGCAGCTGGGAAACAAAGTGACAGACATGACAGTCACATGACCTCACATACTGATCCAAACAACTACAATACTTAAATGCTGAATAATCTATGTCTTATGGCAGTTTATCAAATCCAGATACAGAGCTGGAGAGAGCAGCTGGAAAGCTGCTGAGGAACTATTTATAGGATTTGTAGAAGCTGAGGTATCAACAAGTTTTATCAAAACAGGGAAGGAAACATGCTAACATCATGTTAGTTCTAAAAAAAAAAAAAAACAGCATAAAAACACTGTCAACAAATGGTAACACATGGTAAAGTTGTGCACTCTGTACTCCCACTAATATTCAACCCTAATATGCTATTCAGGGTTTCCCTCAGTGTATCATAAGCCTGGCGGGCCTCCAGGTTTTACTTGCACCCCACCAGGCTAAACATTGTTTCTTAATTTATTCTAGTTTTTTTTAGATACACCATTAACAGAGAGAGAAAAAATAGCTTAAAGATTCTCTTTGGTGAAATGGGTGGAAGCACAATGGCCATAGAGTATGGTCAGAATGTGAACACAGACAGGCTGAGGCCAGGTGTATTTTTTTATACACCAAACCTCCGTAAACAACTTCCTGTTCCTACCGGTACGCATGCTAACAACTTTAGCAAATAATGTGAAAAGTCACAGACAAAGGACTAATAAAATGTTTGGACACTTTAATTATGATGGAACAAATGAAGTGGAAAAAAATTACGTTTATTTTAATTGTATTTTTTTTTAAGACTTTACAGTTTGTTTTTAGTTATTGCTAATAATGTCCTCCATTAACACATAATTACCAAGTTATATTTTCTAATTTCCTGTGAACTTTAAAAATTTTAACTAAACAACATGGTGGGCTGTTAGATGACTGTCCTATCACCCTTGCTACTGGACTTAGAGAGTTTTCTAGTGGAAACCCTGACATACATGTTATAATATTTTCAGTAACAGTATAAATGACTAATTCAAGCTGTTCATACAACTACCTGTTTTTGGCGCTTCTGTGCCGTTCTGGTGCTCTGCAATGCTGTTTTCCATCTTAAATCTTTTAGATGGTGGCAACATCTTGGAGTTCTGAAAAAAAAAACAACTTTTTGATTAATTTAAACTAAAACTACTGTTATTTTCCTTACACTGAGCAGAGTTAGCTGTAGTATTTTAAAGCAGCCTTTTCTCATCGTTAACACCAGTAAATTCTGTAAGAAAAACCCTAAAAGTTTGACCTTTATTTTCTTCAGCACACACACACAGTTTTACTCAGATTCTTTCTGGCTGCATGCTTACCCCCATGTACCGGACGTTCTTATTGTTCCCACTAGAGACGGGCGACGCTCCAGGAAGCACCTTCATCTTGTTCACCTCGTCCAGGATCCCTAGAGACCTGGCCACCTGAAACAGGAGTCCAGGACGGGACAGAGAACCTGCCGCATCACCTGCTGCTCAATGGTTCCAGTCTTCAGGTGCATAGAGAGGCAACATATGGTCTCACCTCAATGTTCCTGACCTCCACAGGCATGGCTCCACCCTGAGGACTTAGGATGTAGTCCTGTGCAGTCTGCCTGACTTGAGCATGCAGAGATTCAAACTCATGGTAAATGTCTGGAAAGCAGCTACAAGCCGACCCCTTGCAGTCCAGCTGAAAGAGACGGAGGGTGAATGTTAGAAATCATTTTTAAAGAACCTTAGAGGTGACCTGGCCTGCCTACCTTCTACTGTCTTCAAATATTAATGCAGTCAACTACAAGTCACAAAGAGGAGCAGTGATCCTTGCTAGGTTTGTGAGATAACAGAAATATGTAGGAAATGTATTATAGTCCTGTACAGGTTGGACAGTCTTGGCCTTTTCCTCACAGAGGAGTTTTAGATTTAAATAAAAAGATGAACTGTGGTAACTGATGCAGACCTGCTTTACAACCACGGCAGAACACATACATTTTGAATATTTCAGAAACGGTGATAGTTGTTTAATTTACTTTGAAAGTAGCTCCTTCTGAGTTTGGTTTTCTTTGAGGTTTCTTCTCATTAAATAAATGTTCCTTTCCTTTCCTATGTTGCAAAGCATACAGTCATAAAACATAGCAAAAGATATATGTATGAAATTTGTCTGGAAAAAAGTAAACTCAGAGAGACACCAAAAATGAACATTGTTTTACTCATTAAACAAAGAATATTGACATAAATGTGTGATTTAGGACAGACAAGAACCAAGAAGGAAGCAACATGAAAACCTCTGAAGAAAACACACAGCACAACTTCCTTCCTCACCAAATGGGAATGAGATGGAGTGAAGTCAGATTGTAGTGATTTTAGGATTTCTCTTTTGTCTTTGTCAAAAGACCACAAGATATTTCTCCTGCTAGCACTAGAACCTCATGTTTGTTTTGGTTCTATTTACCCAAAAATGCCCTTCGCTGTTGTACGTGTGAATGATTTTACACTGGCAGACAGCTAAAATATTCCTCAAAACAAATAGCAGTTTATTAAATAAAGGAAGGAATATTAAATTCTTTTCTTTAGTGTGTCTTGTCCCTTTATATAACTTTAATGTCTGAGCCACTCAATGATGAATTGAATCTGTCAGAATTGTATCAGCGAATAATTTTACAATGAACTTTGGGTGCAGTTTTCCAGACAAAAACAATGTCTCAGTATTAAAAAAAGACTATAAATAATTATTTATGTTCATTCCTCAATAAAACGTTAATTTAAAATTAAAATCGGCATAAAAATAGACATGGTCAAATTGACCACTTAGCAGCAGTCAGCATGGTGATGGCTGATGGGTTAAAACTAATACTAACAACATGCAAACAAAAACAAACAGGCTATTATTTCTAATAGAAATGTGTATATATGTGTTTTTTTCACCTTCGCCAGCAGCAGCTCCCACAGACTTAACATTTTGGTTAAACGAGGAAGAACAGCATCCATCAGTTCTTCATCTTCACACTGCTCCACCAGCTGGAAGCAACACAGAGCGGTCACAGAAACACGAGTTACACAGCGGGTACTTTTGGAGACAGGTCAGTCCCGTCCTGGAATGGAGCAGCGCTCCGTCCTCTGACCTCCTGCAGCCGCTGCTGTCTCCTCTCCGCCTGCTGCCGCGCCGTTACCGGAATGACCCCGAGCTTTGGGGGTCGCCCGCGACGACCAGGTCTGCCCACGAGACCAATGCTCACCTGAGAGAATCAACCAATCAGGTTAACGAAGAGCTACCAGGTTCTAAGAAGATGCACCGTTTTGATGTCAATATCTGTATTGGAAAACATACAAGATGGGGGATAGGTGACAATGAGTCCAAACTATAAAGGCAGATCTATTCAGTCTAGTTCTTTGCTTTGTGCTCAGAATGACATCATGCTTTATTATTTATTTTACATTATATTTAGAATTCCTAATTGCTCTTCCTGAAACATTTGAAAGGTGTGTTACAGCTATTTTTTTACAGGTTTGACCAAAATAGTCAACCTGTTGTTTTAGTCAGTTTCAGTTTCATTATTTATTTTACATTGACTGTTCTACTCCTAACAGCACAAATAAAAGTTGTGTTCATATATTTGGCTAAGCTTGTGAAGCTATTGCTGTATTTCAGTGAGCTGTACTGGTGCAGAGTTAGCAAATACATTTCTAATTCAGCACATTTCTGTCTGTGTTTAGAAAATAAACTTTCTAAGTGAATTCAGCTGTTCTTCTGTATCGGATCGGTATCGGATCGGTATCGGATCGGTATCGGATCGGTATCGGATCGGTATTGGGCGATACTAAACCTCGGATATCGGTATCGTGAGATTTAAAAAAAGTGAATCGGTGTGTCCTTAGTTTATTACAGAGATGTTTATGGAACATTCTCCAGTTTCTGACCCAAATATATCAAAATGGCTTCAGTGCAGCTGAATGGACATTAGTCCTGTTCAAAATTTATGGAAGATTCTTTTAAGCAGAGTCTATGCCTGGAGACCAACTAACTGAAATAAACTCCACCAGTTTTTAAAACAATAGAAACCATACGTCCAGGCAGAACGGTGCCAGCAACCAGCTAAAGGCTGCAAAGCCAGTGAAGTAAATATCAGTGCGGCTGGATCCATATATTTGAGCCTGGACATGTAATTAAAGAAAATTCACAATAAATTCAAACTTATGGACCTAGTTTTTTTTTGTTAATTCATTGAAGCTACTTTTGTGTCTCAATTCCACCCTGGAAAAAACAAGTAACTAACTAATAAAAAGCCATAAACATTCATGTTGATGATGAGTGTTTTCCTGACTAGTCATGTCACAATAACACATTTTACTGAACGATAATGTCTCCCAGAAGTTATTGCAATAAACGATAACGTTATTTTAAGGTAATTTTCAAGCCATGGCTTAATAATGTGAGAAAACATTCTGAAAGATCAATAACCTTTAAATTATAATCAACATTTAACACTGGAACTGGATGACATTTCAAATATACAGCATAAAGAGAAAACTCTGAGGTAGAATGATCCTTGGCTTAAAGCAAACTGACCTTAGGAGGAGGTCCAAGTGATCGACCTCGCCCCCTGCCTCTTCCTCTTCCTCTGCCCCTCCCTCGCCCTCTTCCTCTCCCTCGCCCTCTGGGGCGACCCGGGCCCCGGTAATGGAGGCCGGTGAGTCCTTCAGTTGCCAGGCCGTTGTCTCCCTGAAGACAAGCAGAGTGAAGCTTTAGAGGCAGAGCGCAGCAAAACTGATACTTTCTGTAGAGTCTTCATGTAACTACTTAAGCTAATTTATGCGATACTATAAACACAATCAAAAGTCTAAAGAAATAAATAATCCAATTCCTATTTTAAATTTATTTAAAAATTAACATTTTATTTATTGCCTAAAATGCAATAAGGCAGGGTTACTTTTTTCTGGCTGATCGCCGATTACTGATCTTTTAAAAGCCTGACCTGCTGATTCCAATTTTGGATGATGCCAAATTTTTGATGTGAAATGTTGCTCAATACAGCAAGAATGTCACTGAGTTGGCAACAGTGGGTGACTACTGTCAACTGTAAAGGTGCAGACATGACCTGGTGGGCCAGTCTGTCAGTTAAGCCTTTCTCATGGGAGAGCAGAGGACAGTGGCTGATATTTAGACCTTTACTGAGGTAGATAAGATGGGCTTAACATTTAAAAATCATCTGATCAATGATCTCCCAAAATTAAGAAAATCGGCACCAATAAATCGGTGCACCCCTAGTTACTTTCTTAGTGTAGCAAAGGATGTGTCTTCTAGTAAAAAAAATACTTCTAAAATCAACATGGGAAGAGCTCAGCTTTTTCTGCTGGACTTAACATGAATACAGCGCAGGGCTGATGGGTGATTATTGTTTGGGTTAACCAGTTAACACCTGGATAGCAAAAGATGCTTAATAGGAGATTTTTTTTCAGACAAAGTGTTTTTCTTTTTTAACTTAAATGTAAAACGTATACATAATCTGTTGTTTATTTTTTGTATTAATAATTTAGAACAGATTTACTGAGAAAGAACTTTTTTTTATCTTAAATGCAAAATGTTTATATTTTTTGTATTTTTGGCTTAGCTTTTTTGTTCTGTGTTGCTACTTCAGTAAATGGCCTTTTTTGAGTCTGTATACTCCAGGTGATGATTAATGGATCTAATAACATTCGACGATATTAGTGAATGTTGCAATAACAATATGATTTGCAATAAATGACCAACTCAGTAAACAGACCACAGACAACAGCAACATTGGGTGACGATTATTTCAACAATTGATTAATCATTGGTATTTTGATTAATCGTTTCAACCCCTCCAATTATTCACTGAGCGCTCTGAAGTCAAAACCTAAACTCAGAGTTGAAATCACGTAGATCTCAGCTCTGACAGGTAAAACGGTGTCTCACACTGTTTGTTGTCATGGCAGCAGGTTTCTCCTCCTCTTCCTCCTCTTGCTCTTCTTCCTCTTCCTCCTCCTCCTCCTCTTCAGTGACAGCCTCCTCTACCTTCTGGTCCGCTCTGTTCTGGCCGGGTTCAGGTGCACTGCTGGCTGTGACCCCGGCGAGGTCGGGCTCTCCGTGGGTGGGGTTCAGCTTGTAGTGCCGGTTCAGGCCACCGGGGCCGATGTAGGCCTTATCGCAGGTCTGGCAGCGGTGGCAGCGCGACTTGAGGCTGTAGCTGAGAGACGAGGGGCTGCTGGAGCCCGGCCCGTCCTGCTTGGCCTTCTCCTCCTCCTCCACGCTCATGTCGGAGTAGTCGTCCGAGTCGGACTGGTGGCTCTCTGCCAGGTCCTCCGTCTTGATGAATTTGTAGTCTTTAGCTTTGTACTTGGGTGGCCTAGACACCCGACCCGATCGGGTTTGGACCTTCAGGGCTTTCCTCTCTCTTTTCTTTGCTTTCTTCTTCTCCTCTTTTTCTCGGTCTCTTTCCTTGACGACAGAGGGTGAGGTTGCCGTGGGAAGCCTGGGGCCGACGGCGAGGGTGGCGGGTTGCCGTGGAGCCGCGGGGATGACATGGGTCGCTTTAACTGGGACTTTCCCAGCAGCAGCGGCGGAGGCGGTCGGTTCCGTCCCGTTGTGCTGCGTCTTAATCAGAGGAATGCTGATGGTTTTAGTGACGGGAACAGCAGGGGGCTTGCTGCTGGGAGGGGGCGGGTCTTTAACTGGGGTGGCAGCTGCCACTCTGATGGTAGGCGGGGCAGGTTTCTGTCCCAGACTGGAGGAAGCAGTTGCTATGGTTGCCGGACCAGTCACCTTGTGGACCAAGGGGAGCAGAGAGCCCACCACAGGAGTGGCGTTCTGCAGCACCAACTGGATCTGGGGTTCTCCTGGGTTCTGCTGCAGCAGGATCTGCTGACCCTGCTGACCCACCACAGGCTGCAGGTGGATGATCTGCGCGTTGCCCAGACCGCTGCTGGCAGACAGCTTCACCTGCGGGTGGCTGATTGCCACTGTCTTCTGTTGCAGACTCACACAAGAATTCAGGTCCTGTTTGGGAGGAACTTGGATCTGGATTCTCGTTGGTTCTGCCTGGAAAGACAAAAAAAAAGAAAAAAAGTTGCTAATTCAGATCTTATTTCAGAAATTGTAAAACTCTTCAGATAATGGGGCAGAGGTTTGAGGATAAAAACCCAACTGAACAACTGCAGCATGTCTCCTTTAGACATTTACTCACACTGTGGACAGCCATCAAATCCCAGAATATAACACTATTATGGAAGAGGCTTAAGGCCACTGAAAAATAATAAGTTAATGTATAGGAAAGATCAAAATGATCAAAATTGATATATTTTCAATTGATCTTGTTCATAAGAATGTGGGGATTAGGATCACTGGGAAAAAACGATTTAATCTCTGAACTTTCTGAAGGCAAGAAAAAAAAGTCAGAATTTTGAGAAAAAAATAATACTGAGATTAATGTAAAACTTTTATATATATATATATATATACATATATATATATATATATATATAAAAACTTAGAGCACAAGCAAATTGGGCAAGAACAATTTAAGTAAAAAAAACAACAACAGAATTTTGAGAAAATATAATTTTGGAGAAAAGTGAGAATTTAAAACAAAATGTCAGCATTTTTAAGAAAAAACTTTTTTTTTTCAGTGGCACTGAACCTGTTCGGTAGAAATGTTATATTTTGGCAATGGTTAGTGAGCTACGATATCGCCTGCAAAGGACAAACAGAGATGTGTTGTAGATGCTTTTGATGCACACACCTCTGTGGAGAATGTTAGTTTTTGTTCATCTTCAAAGACAGACGGAGACAGATGTGTTTTCAGAAATTCACATTAGTACAAATATGTTATTAATAGCACATTTCATTTTTCAGCATTTTATAAAAACACTAAAAAGTATTTTGTCATCAAAATCAGAAACAAGAATTGACTCACAAGATCAGTGAATATCTAATGCATAGAGCAGTTATTTCTATTGCAGATATTTGTAATACAGTAGATTTACAGAATGTTTGTTGTTGTTGTATCTAATCGTTTGGTTTCTACATCCAGCATGTAGAAACAACAGGTTCCACTTCAGTCTCCGTTGTGTAGAAAAACATTCGACGATATTAGTGGACGTTGCAATAACAATATGATTTGCAATAAATGACCAACTCAGTAAACAGACCACAGACAACGGCAACGTTGGATGGAAAAGTTGCTCTTATGCACTTAACTTAATTGTAGTTTTTTAATAACTTTACTGCTGTTGCTCAGGCAACCCTTGCTGACAGAAAGGTGAAGAGAAAATAAGCCAACTGACCTGTCAGGTTAAACAATCCTGAGCCAGTCAGCACTCAGGACCAGAGAGCTTCACAACTACCAACAATAGAAAACGCTACAAAACTTACAGGATTGCAAAATTATTTTTGAAATATTTCAAAATCATATTTCAAGATATCAGAATGGAGCGACGTGATCAAAACGAAAAACTCATCATGAGTTAGGAACAAAAACTGGGGGAAAGATCCTCTAATTCTGTTACTGTCTTTGGTTGATCAGCTTTGAAACCAAAACGATCTGCAGCATTTATTTATCTTTTATCTGTTATATTCCTAATAAAAATAAAAAAAAAGGAGAAATCAGTCCAAAAAAATGCCTGGTTCTCTTAAAGACACGCTGTATGCTTTCTGTTTTTAGTAAAATAATAAAACTACAATCTACAGTATTTCATTTGCATTTTTCTTTGGTTTCAGATGAGAAGTAAAATGTTTCCAATGGAAAACAATTAAAGTGATTTGGTAGAAGAAGGCCGGTGTATACCGACTAAAAGCTTCTTGAGTTTAATTAAAAAAATAAAAAACACTTTGATGCATAACCTGGGATAATCTTGTGATACCTCTATTGTGTTGATAGAAAACTATTTCCTCTATCAAACAACCTGCTGTATTTATTTTTTCTTTTCTGTCATTGTCCTTGATTCTAAATTGTATAAAATCAGAATGAGCAGAAATCCAGATCAGTGCGTTTATACTGACTTCTATCTGATTCCTGGTTCAGATCACTGGTCGGGTTGTAGGCTGCAGAAGCTTAACCTAGTGAATCTTAACCTAGATGAATGAATCCTTCATATCTGACTCACCTGGATTAAAGTGTTGGACTGCAAAGCGACCTGCTGAGCCACACTTTTCAGCTGAGTGGAAGCATTATTCTGAGGGCTGATCTTTAGGTTCTGTGGGGAAAGCTGGACCTGCTTCTGCTGACCCTTCACATGCTGCAGGTTCTCCTGAGACACCTGGACCTGGTTCTGGGACTTGGTGACCTGATTAATGACCTGCTGCAGCTGACTCGGATCCAGAGCCGTCTTTTGGACCGGGGCCGGCTTGACCAACTGGCTGTGCTGCAGCAGCTGGACGGCCTCGGTGTCGGAGACCTGCACGATCTGCTGCTTGGTGAGCTGCTGCAGCACCGCCTGCTGCTCCTCCACCGTCAGCCCGGAGCCCTCCACCAGGCTGCCGTCAGGCTGCACGTAGATTATGGTGGTGTTGGCCAGGTCGGCGAACTCTGCGCCCACCACCATGCGCTGCTCCACCTGGCAGGTTTCTACTCCAGTCGGGGGCTGACTGCCATCCGCACAGGACCCGGGCTCTGCACTCTCTGCAGGCTGATCGCACTGGGCGACGAGGAAAGTCGATCCTTTCTCTTCGGGCTGTAAGATCTGGACGGCAGGCTGGACTGATAGAGGCTCCACGGGCTGCGGGTCTGGCTGAACGGCGGGCTCAGACTCTGTCCCCGGCGGCTCCGCCACTGTTATTGTTCCAATAGCTCCGCTGTCACCCTCGTTGTCCGCCATTTTAGCTTTGGGGTTAACAGTTAGCTTTGACTAGGGGGCCTTGATGCTGTTTACCGTGTCTCCAGAAGATATCACTAAATAAAAAGTTATTTATAAAACCAGCGTGCGCTGGTAGATAAAACTCTCCGCGGGAATGAATGGCGACATTTAGAACAGCGGTGAAATCGCTGGAAGGCGAGTATTAGCGGGAGGAGTTTTGAACTAGCCTAGCTTAACCCTCCGCGGCAGCGGCAGCGCATATAACCCGGACCGGAACTGCTACAACGGACCGGATTCACAAGGTTTTATCTTAATTATGGCATTAAAAAAATTATTCATGCTATAATGATATGATTGTGACGATTATTATAATAATAATAAAAAATAAAAATAGTAATAACAACAACAACAACTATTATTATTATTATTATTTAAATCAGGACCAAAAAAATCCTTATTGGCAAGTTGAAATTCAGATATTGCTCCTGAAGTGTCTGAACCTGACAGAACCCTGAGATTTTTTACACTTGAAAATAAGTAAATGTAAGTTATCTTTCCACTTTATAAATATTAAAATAAGAATAACTAAATGATGCAGAAACAAAACCGTATTAATTAAACAGCAAGAAGAAGAAAATCTTAATCTGGTGGTGGCTGCCGATTGATTTCATTTGTTCTAAATCTGATTAAAAACGTGTTTGAACTGTCAAACAGTGCGAGAGTTTTTCCATTTGAATTATTTCCAGTATTATTTTGCAGGGTCCAGTCATGCTTCAGCTTTTAGTTTGCTTTATAGTCTCAAATTTTCCTTAACTTCCCTCCTACATGGTTGCTTCTCTGGTGGAGAGATAACCAGGTGTGACTGCAGTAAATCATCACCAAACCATGACACTTCCACCTCCATGCTTCACAGTTGATGTAAGGTTTTGTTTTTGTTTTTTCATGGGATCCTGTAATTGGTTTATCCAATGTGTGTCCTCTGTTCTGGTGTCCAAATAATTCTGTTTTAGACGTCTAAAAAAAGCATTATTCCAGAAATCTGGGGTCTTTGTCTGAGTTCTTTCTGCCAGATCTCAATCTGACCTTCATGTTCCACTAAGAGAACATGAATGGTCTCGGTTTCCTCCTTGAACGCCTCCAATGGAAGTTAAACTTGCTCAGTCTCTTTCTGACTGAAGTAAGAAGGTAGAATGTAGATAAATATGGCAGAGATGTTTGAGAGGTTGGTGCAGGAGGCAGTGGTGAGGAGCAACAGACAGGTTCAGTGTGGAGCTGTGGGTAAAGAGTTTAAATGGAAGGATGAATCCAGTTTCCTTGTTTTCCGATTAGCCATTCCGAACGACGTCATTCATTTTCTAAATTCTATGACAATGATGGAAAAAATAGCAACAAATAAATAAATAGATAAAAATATATAATAAAGAGCAGACCCGTTTCTTAGATAAGCTGTTTGACCATTTGAAAGATGGAATCTACAAAAATAAATCAAAGCGGAGAAATGGATGTTTTCGCGTGTGGCCTGTAGGAGGCGTAGTTTGACGGCCTCGTTCAGATAGCTCCTGTAAATGCTGGGCGATGGCACCTGTCCGCACTTTGAAATAAAGTCGAAGCAGGATTACAAGGATCAACATCTGGGTCCATCCTTCGCCAGGCTGAGGTCCCAGTAGGTATCATGCTCTTTCTCCTCCTGCTGTCATTATTCTGCTCTGTTTACTGGACTTGCTGCTTCAGATGATGCTAGCTAGTCGTCGTTAGCAGCTCCATGTTTGGTATTTTTTAAATATATTTGTTATTGCGTCACTTTCTTTTTTTATTCACTGTGAATAGTCATATTGTCCTACAGCGCTTAGAGCTCATATTACCCTGCCAGGGCGCCGCAAGGACAGACAGTCCCACAGTTCTCCCCATCACACATGTAAACACTTCAATATCTGGGCTGGAATATGTCTAATATTCAGCACACTGACGTGCTATTACCTCACAGCAAATGGGATTGTTTGGTTCGGGATGTGCCGGAGTGATTGTTGTTCATATTTAATCAAACGGGCACATTTCTGGGGTTTATTTTCACCAGACTGGTCGTTAACGCCCCCTGTGTTGTGCTGCATTCCGTTTACCTCGGAAAACGGAACTCGGGTCTCGCTGTGCCTCGAGACCGGAAGTCTTTGGTTCAGCTGAAAGTCTGGAAAGTTTTGGGATTTATTCATCACAACAAGCTGAAAGCTGTTTATTCCTGGTCTCAAGCCATTTCAGCTAACCGAGGCTGAGGAGATTAATGAGATTTAAAAATACAAACTACCAGAGTGCAAATATTCTTACTGCTGTTATGGCTCCTTTTCTGCGGCGGCCATGTTGAATTTATTTATTTTGGTGAGGAACCCTCCACTTTCCAAGCAGTTCTAAATTCAGGGATTCTTCTCTTTGATTTTTCAAACACGAATCTGGAAATTTCAACTCCATGGTACAAACTATAACAGTAATGAAATCTAATGCTGACAACAGAGATCCTAATATCACATGAATTTCCTCTGTCCATTCATATGAAGTTAATTTAACTGTCTTCCAAAATAGTTGCACTTTAAACCTGATTGCCTGGTTTTTAGTACGTTTTTTAGTGCTGTAGAATATTTACACTCAACAAAAATATAAACGCAGCACTTTTGTTTTTGCTCCCATTTTTCATGAGATGGACTCAAAGATCTAAAATTCATTCCAGATAAACAATATTACCATTTCTTTCAAATGTTGTCCACAAATCTGTCTAAATGTTTGATAGTGAGCACTTCTGCTTTGCTGAGAGAATCCATCCCACCTCACAAGTGT
>CAEFZX010013495.1:0-18872 GCA_903066825.1 Alfaro cultratus | reverse complement strand
CCAGGTGAGTCCACAGCCCAGGTGAGTCCACAGCCCAGGTGAGTCCACAGCCCAGGTGAGTCCACAGTCCAGGTGAGTCCACAGCCCAGGTGAGTCCACAGCCCAGGTGAGTCCACAGCCCAGGTGAGTCCACAGTCCAGGTGAGTCCACAGCCCAGGACTCACCTGGACAGCCGGATTGTTGGACCTGTGGGTGAACTCGGATTGGACCTGATCAGTCTAAAACATGAGAGGATGAAACCTGACAGGTGAGTCCTGCAGAGACGTCGCTGCTGCTTGTGACAGTCTGAACTCACAGGTCCAAACATGAACTGATAAGAACCCAGATTATCAGTCCTCTGAACTGATAGGATCAGAACGGCCTAAATTCTCTGCGCTTACAGACCTTATAGGACGAGCAGATTGCATCTGCAGCATTCCTGGAGGACAAAAAGATCTTTAATCTAAAAATGTGAAACATGTTTTTATCAGCCAAACTGGAAACTTTAGAAATTACCAGAAGTTTCCAAGAGAAGCTGCCTCCATGACGAATTGATTCCTCTTGTTTTATAATGTGAATCTGAAGCAATTTGAAATAATTTGGAGATATGAACAGACCATTAGGAGACCAGCCAGCTCTCTCCCAGTGAACACTGTAAAACATTTTCATCTGCATCAGTTTATTCTCTGGAGAGCCACATTTGGGCCTCTGCTGAAGTTTGGCTGGAGGCCACACAAATATTTTTCAAGTGCTGCAAATGGCCCCTGAACCACACATTTAACACCTTTCTACAGCAAAAAATGAAGAGAAAAGATGAACAATGCAATGAGGTTAAAGATGTACCTGCATCCCATCATGGAGGACAAACAGCGAGTATTAACAAATTCTATCAATAATTCAGTTTCTAAAGGAAACCTGACGGTGAATCGACGGTTTAAAGAAACAAATGAATCCAGAGATCAAATTAAATCAATCAAGTTACACTGATGAGCATTTTATTCATACATAGAGACACAAGCTGATGTAAGAAATGTGCCAGTGGCCTAATCAAAGGGTAGAATGATCCTTTTATTCAAGTCTTTTTCATGATTTTAATCTTGGAAATTTTTATAGCAAATTTAAATTTAAGTTTTAAATGAGAACCAAAGATTTATCTGTGTTTCATGTCCAGTGTGGTGGGAGTTATGTAGTTTACTGACGGTCCCTGAATGCACCAGGCCTTGGCTGAACTGGATGCTCAGCGCAGATTTTTCTGCTTTCAGAGCAGAACAGAAAATATTAACAATGGGCGATAAAAACACAGAGTCACGCTTTTAAAAGCAGGAAAATGTCCAAAACAAAGAAACCAATGATGGGAGCAGAACCTCAGCCTGATACGTCCTCCAGAACCTCCAGAACCTCCAGAACCTTCTGCAGGTTAACAAAGAGATTAGACAGAAACATGTTGGATCTGCTGGCAAAACTTTACTAAACAGTTTCAGTTTTCTGAAGATCTGGATGTTTCCTATTGGGTCTTTAGTTTTAAAAAGAACCTGAGGTTAAAAAAGTCGTAAGATGGAAGTCAGTAAAACCCTGGAGTTAAAGTCTAGAGTTCATATTAAAGGCAGAAATAAAAACAAATCAAACCAAGCAGAGTGTTGAGCCATGAGAGAAGGTGAGGACAGTCAGAGCGATGAAGAACAGCCGAGCAGCAACTCATTCTTCCAGAGTTTTCTCAATGCATTTTCTGGACAAAACTTGTTTCCTTATGTGACGTCCAAAACAAAAAAAGATCTTTTTGAATGAAATGTTCTGAAGGAACATTGTTCTGGTTCTTCAGGCTGGTGGAGAGAACATGAAGGAATCTATGGACCCAGAGGAAGATGAACTACAAACACCTGATCTGCAAAGTAAAAGAAACAAAAACTGAAACAATTCAAAAACACTGAGGCATGAACAGGGTATGGCAAGACCTTAACAACAATAATAAGTCAGGATAAAGAGATTATGGCAAGACATTTTAAGAATAAACTGAGAATAGAAAACCTGAATGGTAATAAACCAAGAGCAAAATCAGAAACACAAACCAATCGATCATTTATTATCAGAGCAGATGAAACCAAACATGGCGGCAGAGTGAGAGCTCCCCCTGGTGGTTGAACACTTTCAGCCAATCTGAGCTGATTCTGTTATTGCTGAATAAATCAGACGTGATGAAGGAACATAAAAAGCTCCTGCTGTGTGATCTGATCTCTGTGGTGACCAAACACAAACCATTTGAGAGTTTAAAAATGTTTCATTTCTGTTTGAATCTGAATGAAAATGTCAAAATTTCACCAACAAAACATAAAAAATAAAAGTGTCTACCAGCACATTAACATTTTGGGTTAACAGACGGGTTCTAGGCCCAGACAGAAATTAGACGTGTTTTGTGATTTCTGTGCTGTTGATGTTTTGGAGCCAGAAGGAAACTTTTCCTCCTCAGGGAGCAGGAGGCGGCGCAGCCACGTCTGCTGGCGTTTTACAACCCTCTATAGATTTGCACTCAGATTCACTCACATTATTTATCGAAGTTTTTCCTTCCACACAATTTTCTCCAGTTAGAATATACAGTCATAATCAATAAATCAGAAAATATGTTCAGATGAAGCTCGTTTGTTGGATTAAACATTTTTCACAAGATCCACATTTTTTTCTCATTATTGGTCCAATGTAGTGTTATAATCTTAAATTTAATGTTTTCATCAACTTTAAGAAAGAAATCAGGAATAATGGCTTTGAAACATCCGTTTGTGTGAAATGAATGTAGATGACGTGTTTTTCTTTTTGGCTGAAATGAACAAACTAAATAAACGTGTCAGTATATTGGACACACCTGTTCCAGGTGTCAGGACTAACGAAACAGTGAATATGAACAATAATAAAATAGGATTCAGGAATAATGAGCGAAACGCTGCTTTTAGCTTCCAGAGTCTCATTTATTAACCAGCAAACATTTTACAGTGTACAACATTAAAGCTTTATATTGTTTTATAAACCTCATTTAAATTTCTCACAATAATTAACTTCACACACATTTTTCACTCAGATGAATGTAACCAAGGTGTTTAGTGTGTTAAACTTTTTAAAAGCTTTATTGCATTCATTTGCATATTAACTTGTATAAATATAGAAACATTCACTGATTTTAAACTTAATAATGATCTAAAATAGAATTACAAGGCTCACACAAAACAGACTTTATATTGTTCTAACTTTAATTCTCACACTTCATGAACAAAGAATAGTTTCTCTACCTTTACCTTCAGCTGGACTCTGTTTCCTCTCAGCCACCAAGCAAAATGCACTGAATATTATTCCAACTAAAGCAAAATAAAACTCCTAAAACCCGGAGTTAGTAAGATATCGCGGTATTTTAATCACCTGACGGGTTAGCATCCTGCTAATCTAAACCTCTAAACTTACAATTAGCAGAAAAGCGCACAGAAACCGTAACAGAGCGCCATCTAGTGGTGAAATGATCTCATCTCACTGAGGAGTTTTGGTGAGTTTTTACAGTGTACTGACCTGAAGAAAAATAAAAACAATAAAACATAATAAAACTGGATTCAGAAATAATGACCGAAACGCTGCTGTTAGCATCCGGAAGCGCCTGAGGCTAACAGGAAGTCCGACCCGGAAGCTAACAGGAAGTCCGACCCAGAAAACCCCAAAACATGGAGACATGTAAAGAAAACATCATTTGCTTGTTTTTTAAATAAAATATAATAAATTGTATTTGTAAATAATTCAAAATTATAAAGCAACAAAAATATTGTGGTGACATTTTTGGGTGCAGCTCATAACAAATGAGTCAAAGAAAACGTTACCGAGCTTTTAGATGCTGATCCAAATGACCGGCCGTTACCTGGCCTCTGCAGACCCGATGGCTGCAGGTGAGGACGTTGAGCGGTTTGGTTGCAAATAAAAGTTGTTTGAGCCTAAAGGATTAAAAACTCAAGAGTCTAAAATACATTAATCTCAAATCACGTTGGCAACATGCTGACACCCACAGACTGGTGCAATGAAAAAGCCAGTTTTATTAATTCGGTCATAAATACATGATTTGACTCTTTGCTCCATGTTTCCAATAAGGTTTAAAGGTTTCTACTGCAGAGGTCCAGAAGCGGACGCCTTCTTCTCACAGACCCACTGCAGCAGCTGAGAGCACCACTCTTCGCTCCACGACCGGCCGCCTCTCACAGACAAACCGTTAAAAGCTGCACAGCTCTGGGTTCTGCTGGGCCGGCTCCAAGATGTCTGCCGGGTCCAGAACCTGCAGAGGAAGCCGGGGTCACTCAGGGTCAGCACAGAGGAAAGCAGGTGGATTTAGCTGGTTCCGCTCCTACGTGACTCCTGGAGAACTTCCATCGGTCCACTTCCATCCAGATCCTGGGCTCGCTTCCTTCAACCCGATCCAAACCTTCAGTTGGTCCAGGAACTCCTGAGGACGTCACACGTCTCGTTACTCCGCAGTCAGAGACGAGGAGGGAAAGAATCCGCTCACCATTTCCTCCTGGCCGTTGATGATCAGCAGATCGGATCCGGCCAGTAAACACTGAGCTCTGCTGCTTTCCCAGCTGCTCATCGACGAAGACAGAAGGTAACAACTGCAGCCGAACCGCCTCCATCCTGCAGGGCAGAGCACTGGCAGAGCAGATAGAAACACGTCATTCCTCAGGAAAAACTCATTTAAACTCAGTGAAGGTTATTATAAAACCCAAAACAAAAACTTTAGTTTCAGGCGATGCAGTTAATTACTCTAAAACAATCCATAAAAACCCTTCATGTTCATTTTAAGATCATTTTAAAGCCTCAAACTAAAGATTTGAGGTTTCAAATTAAAATTTTAGATCCTTATAAAGTCCCTCGAAATCTGTAAAAAATATTAATTTTAACCAAATTTTAAAATCCAAAAGTAAATTTCACAGTGATACATTTCAAACATTTTAGTTTCTTACTCTAAAATAAATCCATAGAAATGAGTTGAAAACCAGAGTCCTCTTTATTTTAAACTCAGTTTAAAACCTCAAAATAAAAACTTTAGTTTCCATCGACGCATTTTAACCATTTTAGTTAATTATTCTAAAACAATCCGCAGAAATCAGAATATGTTGTTTTAAATGCTGCAGTTCTGATCAAATGTTCTTCACTGACTTCCTGTTGGGTCCAGATTCCAGCCTCTGGTCTGTCTGTGAACAGAACCCTCACCAGAACCGCTCCTCGTCCGGTCCAGATCAAGTTCTGCCGCCTTCAGACGGGCGTCCAGCCGATCCCTCTGATTGGTCAGGTTCTGCTGCATCAGCAGCAGCTGGCTTCTCTCTGCCGTCTGATTGGCCAGCTCTCTGCTCAGCTGGCTGAAATCTCTCTGGTCTGAGAAAAAACAGGAAGTGTGTTACCTCTTCATCATCATCATCATCCTCATCATCACCCCAGGCAGAGACTCACACAGGAAACCGACCGCCACCACCGACATCAGCAGGACGAAACTCAGCGGTCCCAGAAAAAGCGTGGCCACTTTAAAACACGACCCGGTTCTGGTTCTGGTTCTCCTTTCAGAGGCGGTTCTCTCCAGTTTACCTCCTGCAGGAAGATCAGATTAATCGATTAATCGATAGTCAGCTGTAATGAAGCCAAAACTTTACAAAAATCTAAGCATTTTGGATTTAAGGTGATAAAAACTTTAAATCTGTTAGGCAGAACTCGGGTTTTATCTTCACCTGGTTCAGAAAAATCCCATATTAATCATCTTTTACTGGCAGATTATTAATCAGTTAATCAATAATGTGAGTTTCACAAACATTCACTAAACGAATACTATTATTAAATTTTAACAACTAAAAGAAAGCAGTAAAATTATTTATATGTGTTTTATATGTTTAGTTAATATTTAAAATAGGTTTACGTGGTTAAATGAAAAATCTGCAGAATGTGGCAATCCTTTAATCTGATGAAACAATCATCAGAATAAATGATCAGCAATAGAATCGTCATAGTGTATGTAAATATATGAGCCTTCAGAGGAACTGAACTGACTGAGATCTTAAAGCTGGATGGTTTTAATAAACAGATTTCAGACTTTTCTCTCTGAAACGAGTCGGAAGCAGCAGAATGAAACCGTCGGCTCTCAGTTCCTCATTCTGTCGTTCGCAGAGAAAAGATTCAAACTGTTCATCCATTCATATTAGAACGCAGTATTGCATAAAGACAAACAGAAAAAGTCAAACATTAAAATAAATCATCAAATGTGCAGCAAAGTTAAAAAATAATAAACATTGGAAACTCCAATAACCAATAATCATTAATCCAATTGATAACATTTGATAAAGACCAGGGCTGATTATCCAAGTATAATAATAATAGAAAGTTGAGTGGAAGAACAAAATGTACCATCACTCTGTCAAGCTACGTCTATTCCAGAATGTGGATTAGTTTAATCAGAACCTCCAGACTGTCACTCTATGTGTTATAGATCTATATATTAGATGAGTTTCACTTCTGAACAGGCGAAACAAAAAAGATTTGACTTTTTCACAATATTCTAATTATTTTAAATGCATCTGTTTTTCTAATTTTTATTAGTTAAAATTAAAAACCTTGATTTTGCTTAAATAAATTAGCATTCATAACTAATTTTTGCCATGAAATGCATCAGTTTCCTGTTGGACGTGATGTTCATGCGTACCGGCGCGTTCGGGTCGCTGCTGTTTGGATCCGTCCAGGTCCTCCAGGTTGACGTAAACGTTTTCTTCTTCTGGCTCCATCAGCGCCGCCCCGTCCTTCAGACCGACCCGCTGGTCCGTTTCCAGAAACCATCTGATCGCCCGTCAAGCAGCAGCCGACCCTCCAGGTTTCTGTTCCTTTCAATCTGGAACCACAAGCTGCAAATTCTGACACTAAATTTATCATCATTTTGGTTCAGATTCCAGGTTCAAGTTTGACCATTTTTTATTTCTTTATTTAACAAAACCTGTTTTACAGTCAGCTGGTGACTAAATATTCATTTAAATTGACTGTATGTGATTTCTGCTTGGCTGTTGCATCAATTTCATCTCATTATTATTATTATTATTAGTCATCAATACATAAATAAGCAGTTAGCTATTAGCACTTTCACAATAAAGTTCACAGAACATATTTTATCTTTAATAAACCAATGTTCACCACATCCGCCATTCTAACTCCTGACTCGCCACCAGGGGGCGTGTCTGAGTGACATGTGACGTAAACAGCCTGCAGTACCACCGCTCATGCCAAAGAGGGCAGCACTGAGACGGTTTTAGGCCAAATATATACAAAAATGTCAGAAAACACCCAGAAACATAAAAATAGATCAATTTAAACATTTTAACTGAAAAAAATTTGGCTTGGGGTTTAGGAGACCAAACCGATTCAAATGACTGAATTACCAAGGAGACATTTTCTCCTTTGAGACAAAACCTGACAACAAGAACTGCAAGAAGGCAGTTTGAAATCTATTTGTTTCTAAATCCACTTCTGGGGTAGAAACTGAGCTTGTTGTCAGTAAACAGATTTTAACCTCATTTTCCTTCGTCTGTCTGAGCGTTTCTGCGCCGGAAGCTGATCGATGCTCAAACAGCCTGACGAATCGCTCATCTGTTTACCGCAGAGACAGAAACTATCTGACTGTCGGAGCAGAAACAACAAGTCCCGCAAAAAATACTTTTATTCATAAATTCAGTCTCAGTTCTGAACAAATTTCATTCATCACAGACAAAAATGAGAAACGTAGAAGCTGAAAGCAAATCTTCAGTGCAAATATTGGTGATTATTGGTCATTTGTTTCACTTCAAACATTACAAATTTTAAAGTCATTTAATTAAAATTTAACCTGTTTCCTTTTCAAGGTAGAGTGATTTGTTCCTTTCATGTTCCTCACTGAGGACTTGGAGCTTTTTAATAACAAAAAACTACAAAAACATTTTAATTTCAGACATTTGTTATTTTCAGTAAAAAATACAAAAAAATAATATTTCTTAAATAAACAATAAAATCACTTTAGAATCATTAAAATCCTCATCCGGAGTCTTCAGCTTGAATCTCCAACCAGCATCATTTGAAGCAGGAGCTCAGAATTAGTCCTAGTCAAAGTCCTGACAGGTCTAGTAAACATAGTCCAGCATTATGTGAGTGCGTGGATAACTGGGATAACTGGGATACGGACAAGTCCAGCCTGGAATCCGCTGGAGGAGCTCGTCATCCCAGTTAGAGCTCCAGATGTTCCTGATGAACCAGAACAAACATCTGGCTGCCAGGTAGAGCGCTCCGGCTTTCAGGACGAGTTTCAGGAACCAGGAAAATCCGCCTCCGCCACCTTTACCAGAGCTGCCTGCAGATCCATAACCGGATCCATAACTAGATCCATAACCGGATCCATATCCATAACTTGATCTGATCCAGTAATCTTCATAATAATCTGCAGAAAGAAAATCAGAAAAAGTCAAATCTGCGCTCAGCCTCAGAAATATATTCACTCTGGTGTTTTATTGTCACATTCATACAATTAAAGTTAATCAAATTAATAAAACTTCACAAATTAGCTGCTTATGGTTCAAAAAATGAAAAAACAGGCACAAAATGTATCTGCATCTTTCTCCACACATTCTCTAAAGTAAAGGGTTAAATAAGTATTTGCTCCTTCCTGCTCCTTTTCAATTGGATTCAGCGTTTAGCATCAGCTAAACACTGCGTTGGTGTAGCACTTTAGCATTAGCACAACTAATGTTTTAGTTAGCAGTAGCCACCACTGCATTCATTCATCTGTCCATGTATTGGTGGGCAAACTTCCACTAATCTGCTAATGCGCTAATAGCACAGCTAGCATCCTCTACCCACAATGCAGTGCAGCAAATGACATTTATTCTCTACCAAGAATATTAAATACACAATTAGTTGTACTACATGTTGTGTCACAGTGGACATAAGCATGAATTTAGCGCATTAGCATTAGCTTCTGCTAAGTGTCATGTTGTTGTAGCACTTTAGCACTAGATAATGCTAAATATCAAGTTGGTAAAACTCTTTACCAAATATGTTGAAATAGTACTTTAATATTAACAGAACTAATATTAATGACTAGTGTATTTTTGGCTAGCACAGCTAGCTCTTTGGTTAGCGGTGCCTCCACTGGGTGACCTCACTGGGTGACCTCACTGGGTGACCTCACCTCACTGGGTGACCTCACTGGGTGACCTCACCTCACTGGGTGACCTCACTGGGTGACCTCACTGGGTGACCTCACTGGGTGACCTTTGCTTCGTTTCTGTAAATCTATAAAAAGTGAAGACAGGTTGAGTGTTTACCTCGGTACGGATCCGACCAGCTGCAGCGCCAGGAAAGTTCCCTTCGAGGTTTTGGTTTCTTGCTGCTTTTCTTCTTCTTCTTCTTCCTCTTCTGCAGGGCGGTGTAACACACCAGGCTCCTGCTGCCGTCTGGGTTCGTGCTGGAGCAGAACCGGTCCAGGTCCAGCTGGCGACTGAAGGCCTGGGAGAAGAACCCGGTCGGATCGTTCTGCATCATGCTCAGCATCATCTGGACCGAAGGGTCCTGCGCGTCCTGGAGCGTCTCTACGTCGTCATAGTAACCCATCTGAGTGAGGAGGGAGCTGAGGTCCAGCTGCGGGTTCTGCAGAAGTCGGATCAGTTGTGAGCTGACCTCATGAGTTCCGTCGGATCGGAACCGTCCAGCGTCAGCGTCGTCGTGTTCTGTGACGTAGAGCTTGTCCACCAGCCGGGTCTTCACCTGGTAACTGATGATGATGCGGTCGCTGTTGGAGACGCCGTCCGCCCCGAGGTTCTCCCGGACGAACGGCGGCAGGTCGGCGGACCGCGGGTAGGACTGGGTGCTCAGGTTCCCGACCACGAAGTAAACCAGCTGGAGGGAGAGGAGAGGCAGTGAACCCGACCTCTGAACCCGACCGGCTCCAGCACATCAACTGTTCCTGAACAGTTTTTAATCTTTTACAATCAAAAGATTTTTAAATATTTGTCTGTTAGAAATCAAGTTTCAGAGGGGAAATATTAGGAAAGTTTTTGTGCTTCCATTTGAGTCTCTACTGCTTCTAAAACACTTAAAAAAAACTAAAACACTAAAAAAAAAAAACAGATGTAAATTTATGTTTTTAGTGTTTAGAAAATGAGTCTTTTCAAAAACCTACAGATAATAATGTCACAAATCAACAGGCATTACCACGTTACCTAGCAACCCCAGCAAAGCCCAGCCCGTTGCCTAGCAATGCCAGTGACACCCAGTTGTTACCTAGCAACCCAAATTGAGCTCCAGCACGATAGGTCGGCTGGTTTTACTGCTGTACAATGGCTGCTGGAAAACACAAGTGTTTTGTTGACTTAGCATCCAGAAACCACTTGCTTCATTTTTGTTAATTGTGCAGGAGGCTCCACTTCTGCTTGTCATAGAAGTATTGCTCTGTGATTTATGCGTCTGTTTGCAGCCACTTTTACATGCGAGTGTAAACACTGAGCTGGGGGGCGGGGCCAGCAGCAGTGGATTTGTATTTAAAGTGACAGAGACCCTAAAACAGATGAAACAGGCAGAACTGAGCAGATTGAAATATTATCTAAAAATGATTTTGTGCAAAAAGTGTAATGAACATGTTTTGTAGCCCATAGATCTATTGTGATCTATGGGCTATTATGACATCTACTGATGTGAACATTTCTGCTGCATTCAGAATAATGCTGAATAACTTCAGCATTATTTTGTTATTTATGTCTTTAGGTAGAAGTAGAAGGGACCCCTGGCCCGGTGCTTTGACTCTTCTTGTCTCTCTGCTGGATGCAGCCACTGCTGAGCTTTGCTTCTGTTAGCAACAGGCAGAGCTGCACCACATATTGGATTGCAACCGTCACCCTGAGGACTGCTTGGAGGCAATATTTAGAAGGATATAATATTTCATATGCTTTACATTCATGCTATCGATGCTATCTGGCCATTTGAAAGAGCTTTAAGAACACCAGAAGTTTTTCTTTACAGGCCGGACCTCATGGTGTAGCAATAAACAAAGAACAGAGGAATGTTTTAACAATCATATCACAATTAAATATTTTCCTGAATTCGTGCAGATGGACCAGTCCAAGTACTTCAGAGTTTTTACCAAAGCGGAGGAATTAAAGACATTTCTGCTTCCAGTTCCTGCTTTTAAAGATTTACTAAAAAATCATCTGGAGATCAAATTCTGTCATTTTCAGCTCAGTGACTATTTTCTTATTTTCAATCAGTGAAAGTAGCAGATATAAATGGCTACAGGGCCTGAACAGCAACACTCTTTGGTCTGGATGCTGTTACTGAGTGAAGAAGACGTCTAACATTAACCAGAGATCAGTTAATGAGCTGCAGTGGATCGTTATGGATGGAGAAGTACGGAGCGCTGCTGACCTGCCTGGCGCTCTTGTTCTTCTTGGGTTTGTGGAGAACAGGCAGAAGTTCCTCCATGTTCCCAAACCTGTGGAAGCCGTAAGCCCCGTTCTCCGGCTGACACCCCGACACCAGCTGAGAACCGGAGGGACATGTTTACACGCCGCTTCGTTAGCAGGATGGCGGCAGAGCGGAGCGCTTCACCAACCTTCATGACATCCCCAGAGTTGTCCGGTTCAAAGGTCACGCAGTGGTTGGAGAACCAAAACAGCAGCTGGAGGCCGTGGCGAGGAAAAGGACGACCAAACCCTGACGTGTCCAGGTGGTCGAGGGTGTGGATCTGCCACAGAACCATGGCGGCGCCAACATGGACGCTGAGGATTCCTGAGGAAAACATGACAGAATGGCTTCATTAGAGAACAGGAAGGATTCATCAGAACGGTTCTTCATCACCTTCAGGCTCCGTCTGACCAAGAACAATCAACGAATTCAGCTGGAAAACATAAACATTTAATTTTATTAAGCAGGCCAGTTTTATTTAACCTTTTATACAAACATTGATGCAATCTGCTGTTGTTTAGATATCAACAGAGTCAATGTGAAAACGGAGCCGTTTGATCCATGTGCTAAACTTTCTGGGGGATTTCTTATCAGCTGTCATTCTTTTAATTTGGCCAGTTTTCTTTAGACGAACCCAGCTTTAAACATAGAATTATTCATTGTGACTCAGGTAGGGTCATTCCAGGTCGCCTCATTTATTGGCGATCCAAAATCGGTTTATTTGTGTTGCCATGTTGGATCATCCAGCTGGAGAGAACATGCAAAGACCCCAGACTGGGATTTGAACCCAGAACCTTTTTGCATCGATGCGTTAAAAACTCACATTTGAAAGCGTCACTTCATCTCCTGTAAACATCGTTCCTGTCATTTTGGCCAAAATAATTCTGCTCTACAGTTGAAAATAGCCCCTATTATGATTTACTGTTATTTACTATTTGTTTGCTAAAATATGTTTCCATAAAAATACGGTTTATTAAACTGTACTTTAATCACCGTGATCAATGCATTTCCTCTTCACACAACCTGCAGGTTGTCTGAGTAAAATGAACAAATAATGGCAAAAGTGGACAAATATTATTGAGTCTTTTTTACCCAAACATTTCTTAGAGATTAAATCGTTTTCCTGTTGTCATCATATAATCCAGATTCAGCTTTAATAATTTAAATGTTTATCATCTTAAAGTAAAGAATAAATAACCGTTAAAGATGATAGCAGAGCCTGTCAGGCTGTTTTACCGTCTGTTTTCTGTTTTTCAGATCTTCTCAAGTTTCCATCCTGCTTCCTTGTTGTCCAGCAGAGGGAACGCCCCTGCAGCGCTTGACGTCAGATACGACGTCAAATACGTGCTCGTTCACGTCGGTTCCAAACGCGCGTTCAAGTGTGACGGCGTCCCTGCTGCGTCAGTCACGCGCCTCCTCGCTCCCGATGCTCTCCTTTTCCCAACAACCAGAAGATAGATGTTTCGATTTCAGGTGAGATTTAACCTTGACAATCGGTTCCGGTCCGGTTCTGGACGGGACGTCTGGGGCCTTAGGAAGGTGTTAAGGGGGAATCTTGGCTGGTCGGGGTTTAAATGTCCTCCAGTCGCCTTTGTTTGGTCCTCAATGCCACCTGCGGCCTGTGAAGCAGCGCGCTTTCCTGCTGGCTTCATGCGGAGCGACGGCGCTCGTTCTCCAGTGCCGTGGCCCAGGACGGGCCGGAGGTTTTATGGGTCAGCCTGTGTTGTAACGGGCCAGATTCTGATAGTTTCCGTGATGCTGCTAGAAGGAGCTGGATTCATAAAGTTTTCCGTCTCCGGTTCAAAGCGTGATGTAACGGCAGTGTTAGCTTAGAGGCTAACTGGTCCTGGAGGCTGTCAGGGGATTCTGGACGGGTTTCACCTGCTTTAGTTGTTTTAAAAATCAAAACTTATACCGGCTACTTAGCCTCAGCTAAATCAATACATTTAATATATATAATCCATGTTGTTACAGGGATGGAAAGTGCAGTCTTTCAGTGTCGGTGTCCTGCTGGTTCTTCAGGTTCAACACCTGAGTTATAAATATGACTGACTATGAGAGCTCTGCAGAATCTGCTGAGGTTCTGATTCAGACTTTAGTTCAGGTTTGCTGTTGCAGAAACATCTAGAACCTGCAGGACACCAGGTGTGGAGGTTCCTCAGGTAATCTCAACAGGTTTCTGTCTGCAGCCATCAGAAAGGTTCTGGTTTAATTCAGACTGGAGTCGTTGTTCAGATATTAACATCTGACCCAAACCAGACAGCTGAGACAATCATTCATCAGTTGGTTTGATCAGAAACCAATAAGCCGATCAGGAACCAGAACACCAGTGTCTCTATCCGGCCAGTTTGACCTCAGGAATTAATAAAAGACCTCAGGAATGAGGTCAAACTGAAGCTTCTTTCTGAATGACAGTTTTATGGTTTTAAAAGGCAAAGATGAAACTATTTGGACACAATTAGGGTAGAAATGTTGGGAGGCTTTCAAACATAACATTACCTAATGACAAGCATGGTGGTGGCAGCATCATGCTGAGGATCTGATGTGCTTCCAGCTGCTGGAGAAGCTGATGTTTGAGACACAGTTTTGTTTTCCGACAGGAGAAAAATCCCAAACATATCAGGACCGAGAAAATATCTTATTGGACGCATAAAACCTGGAACATTACACCAGGAAACCTGCAATAATTGATCATATTGGCAAATCATAACATGACCTAATGAAGTATTAATGTTAGTTTCAAACAAACATTAATTTCAGATAAAAAGTCGTCCAACCAGCAACTGGAAAAATTCATTATTTCTTTAGTGTGTTTGTAGCAACAATTGTTTTGTTCTGCTGCTTTGTTTTAATGTTTTTTATTACAGTTAAGCTGCTGATGTAACAAACTGCTGCTGGTCTGAAGAGTCATAGATTTAAAAATTATTAAAGTTTAGACGCAAAAAAACAAAAACAGTGAAATTCCCCTGAAAGCTTCTCCAGTGTTGAAGCTCTGATAATAAAATGTTTAGTTTTATTTTTATATCCTGAATGTCAAAATATTTTATGTTTTACCAGATTAATAATTTTATAAATTATAATGTTTAATAAACAAAACTCTGAGTCATTTATAATAACATTTCATCATATTCAGCAGCTTTAATTACCTCCAGTTTCCCCCAATAATTGCAGCTAAATAAAACATAAACTGATCATTAGTGTATCAGTTATTGATTTGACATCGATCAGGCTGCTAGAAACGAGAGAACATGAAGCCTGATGATTAAACAGTTTGTGCATCAGAAACTTGCAGCAGTTTGAAAAATGGCTCTGATAACAAATAATAATAGAAAATAATCAATAATGACAGTAAAATAATGCTAGAGCAGAATTCTGTCCTGATAAACAAAATGTTGTGGTGAGCGATGATGTTTCTGGACTCGGTTCGGTCCAGAACCCGGCGCTGACTGAACAGCAGAACCACAGAGGCTGAAACATCAAATTTATTCATTTATTTGGCAGGAACATAGAAATTAATTTCTAAGCTAAAAGTTTTTTTTCATGTGTAATTTGTTTTGCTAAAAACAAAAAAAGTTTATATAAAACAAGATTTAAAACTTAACTGCTCAAATTTTGTCAAATACAAACAAAAAATAAAAAGCAAAGGAAATCAGTAGTGATATAACATCATTGATCAATACCAATAAATCAATAAAATGTTCTTTTTTTTCTTCCTTCTAAATCAAACCAATAAATCATGATGAATCCAGTGAAACCAGCATGAAGCAGAAAGGTCAAAGGTCGCATGTTGGCCTGTCGCGATTAATTCTGCTGGACGATAAATCATCAGAAATTATAGCAATAAACGATAATATGTATCACTATTTGAGACCATTTTTAAGTAACATAATAATAATGAAAGAACACATTTTCAAAGATCAATAAACTTTAAATTCTAATAAACATTAAACACTGAAACTAGAAAACATTTTAAATGTCCAAAATAAATAAAATGAATGAAGTTTCTGTAAATAAAACCGTCCTAAAAAGTTTTAGTTGAGACCAAAACTCCAGACTGAAAACTTTTATCATCCAACAAAAAGGAAAACAATAAAAACAATAAATCATGCAAATGAAAATTATTGATCTCACTTTAATTTATCATTTGTATGATTGATTTATTGCGACTGGTCTTGATAGGTATTTTCTCAATGATGTTCATTATATTTCAATCAAGCTTTCATGAAAGGAGAAATCGCAGCGTTCAGCTCCGTTCACTGAAACTTCCAGTTACAGCTCGACTTTTATTTTCACACAAGAGAGAAATAAAAAAGAAAAGCAAGTTTTGTCTCTGCACGCAGGTCATCCAGGCCCAATGGAGCGATTTCTCACAGGGGAACAGAGATAATCCTGCTGCAGAGACTTTCTGTAAATGTGGCTCAAAAGCTTCAACAGATCATTGATTCATTCACAGTAAAACTAAAACCTGGAACCAAAAAGAAAAACTACGAATGTAAGAATGAAAACAACACATGATGATTCTAACAGGTCTCATGGTCGGTTTTAGATTATTTATAAGATTACAGCGATATCAGATTAATCTGCTGACGGTTTTAACCAGATTATTAAAGGATGATCAATAATCCAGGATCTTCTGCTTTCAGTCCCTGGATGACGACTGTACGCTGGAGGAAGAGGATGATGGGCTGATCGAGGAGGAAGATGAGATCGACCAGTTTAATGACGACACGTTTGGAGCTGGCGCCATCGGTGAGCAGTCGCCGCTTTCTTCTTCTTCTACTGTGTGGTGGTTCTGGGATTAAAGCTGCTCTGTTTCCAGATGACGACTGGCAGGAGGAGCACAAGCGCCTGGCGGAGCTGGATGAGCGGGACGGGCTGGGCGCCGGGCTGGGCGCCGGGCGGGGGCCGGCGGGCGGAGACTCCTCCGCCGCCGCGGGTCGGCTCCCTCCGCTCGGCTTCTCCTCGTCTTCCTCTGGGCCGCCGGGTCAAGGTGGGTTTGGACCTCCGGCGTCCCTGAGAGCGGACAGCTCCGGGTTCTGATGCGTTCCCGTCTCTCTGTCTCTGCAGACGAGCGATCGGGAGGCGGCGACCTGGCTGAGTCTCTGGCCCGCTTCATTCTGGACGCCGACCCAGCCATCGCCGGCGTGGGAGCTGCAGAGAGGCGCCGTCCGGCCCCCGGGGCGGCCGGGCCGGTTCTGTCCGCGCTGCGGGGCCCGGACCAGCCCAGAGTCCTGCAGCAGCCCGCCTGCGTCCCCCCCAAACACCAGCTGCCCCCCGGATCCCCCGCCTCAGGTGAGCAGGTCACCTGGTGACGGGTCACTTTCTGTTTGGACGCTTTCTGAGCTGAGATGTTTGTCCCGCAGGCCTGCCCGCCTCCTCCGTGCTCAGCTACCAGCAGCAGCAGCACCTCCTGCGCAGAGGAGCCGCTCCCATGGGCCAGGTCCGTTCCTCGGTTTCCCTCACGCCGTCACTCAGCCTGCACAGGAAGTGGAGCAGAATCATCTGAAGCTGCGTTTCCGCTACAAATACGATGTTGTCTATATTAGACTAACATCGAAAAAACAACATTTCATAATTACAAAATTTCTATTTAATAAGAAACACAATTAAAATGAGTTTATTCACAAGATAAAACATTAAGAAACAGGTTGCACCATCAACTTCCTGTGGTCGTCTTCTTCATGGTTTCCGCCAGTAGCAACATCCTGTTGTTGATCACATGACTCATGATGTTTCCTCATCTTAGTGCTTTACCAGCTGCTATTTATCCTTTGCTTTTGACGAATCAAGTTTAGTGCAAGAAACCTTTAAAATTAAAGTCCAAATTCTGTCCAACGGTACCAGAACCACCGGGTCCAAAACGCACAGAACCAACAGACGATGAACGTTTGCTGTTTTATCTTCATAATCCAGGTTAGATTAAACATTTCCTCTGATAATCCATTCTCCCTACGTCACTCAGACGCCACGTTCCCTCGACTTGAGGAAAATCCGTTTCCCTCGTTGCCATTTCTGTCAGCTCTGACGGTTCGGTTCATCAATCATCCAAATCGATCAATCTGTCCTGAGGAACTGCGCTATGTTTTCTACTAAACGTCTGTTTCACTTTTTGGTCCAGTAGATGTCCAGATCCTGTTCTGAGGTTTGGATTTTTTTGCCGTGTTTCCATCTACATGGTTTTTTTTATGCTAGTTTTGAAGCATCGCCTAAGAAACAGTCGATTGGAAGATTCAATATAACCTTCACAGGTTTTACTCTGACCTGAGGCTGTTTCTGTTAGTAGGTTTAGTTTAATCATGGAGGTGTGCCCGACCCGACGCAGGCTGCAGATGTTTCCTGAGCTGAGACTGGACCGATCCTCCAGGACGCAGCAACGTTCTGCTGATGTTCGCAGTGAAGGTCACCGGATCTGACCTTCAGGTCTAACTTTCCCACTTCGTCTCCACAGATGAACTCTCACAGCATCTGGGACAACAGCATGGGCTTCGGGCCGGTCAGTGTCACACCGGGACTCGTCACACACATGGAGGTGAGAGAAACGCTTTTCTCCTTCCAGAATCAGAACCAGCACTGAGCTCATCTTCTGCTCCACCCTCAGGACAGTCCACTGATGTCCATCATCAAGGAGGTGGGGCTTCCGAAGCGCCCTCCTCAGGGGAGGAGCGATGAAGGTCACGACCTGTCAGAGAGGGCCCCGCCCCCCCGCTCCTCCTCTCCTGTGATTGGCTCTCCTCCGGTGAGGGCGGTGCCTATCGGGACGCCGCCCAAACACCCGATGAGCCTGAACCATCAGGTGAGCTGCGGCAACGGACGCCACGTCCAGACAGACGCTCAGACCGTAGCGTGTTCCTCTGAGTCTCCAGCTGTGTGTGTGTGTGTGTGTGTGTGTGTGTGTAGGTCCACCACCCCACGGCGGTCCATGTCAGAGCCCCAGTCCAGCACCGGTACCCCGCTCCGTTCCCTGAGCGCCTCTCCCCCAACACGCTGCTCAACATGGCCGTGAGTCGTCCCTCTGCTTCCTGTAATCGGTTCTGCTGGTTCCGGTCCTGATGTGGAGAACTGACCCGTTGTCTTGGTTCTGACCCGTTGCTTTTCCTTACCCTGTTCAGAACTCTCCGTTGTGTCGCGGTCCGTTCCCTCCCAGAGTCGGCCCGGTTCTGTCTCATCTCCAACGGGCTCAGCTGCTCAACTCCCAGGTCGGTACCACAGAATCCAACCAAACAGGTTTTTCTGCAGGACTCCGGGTCCAGGACAGAACCAAGCACTGGTTCTGATCCAGCTTCCTTTTAGAATAGAATAGAATTCAACTTTATTGTCATTGCACTGTCACAAGTACAAGCAACGAAATGTAGTTTGCATCTATCCAGAAGTGAATACAGGATATAAATATTTATTACAGGTGTACAAAACTATATATGTAT
>CAEFZX010013492.1:0-27006 GCA_903066825.1 Alfaro cultratus | reverse complement strand
AGGAAGCAATGGTCAAGGTGGAGTATATTCCTACATGACTCATCTTAAATCTCCATCTCATCGTGATTTTCACTGTTTGCGTTCCAAAAAATCTCCTAAGGCTTTGTAGGAGAAGTATTGGCCTGAAATGGAGACTGCCTCAATTAGTGGGAGTTTTACGTATCTCTTTGCCCCACCTTAAGACTCCTGCCAGTTCGGAGCATTAAGGAATCAGAGCAATCAGAGTTCAGAAGATCTCCGATTGCTGTTTTTTTCCTAAATGCATTGTGTTGCTGTTATGTGATTGTCTGTTCACTGTTTGTGTTAACAAGCAACAAACAGGTGTAGTTGAAATTTCTCTAATAATTTTTACCTCAACAATAAAATGTTTATAGCTATCACCAGCTCCAGAGGCCTAGTAATAGTTTAAACTGAAAGGGAACCAAAAAGATATATATATATATATATATATATATATATATATATATATAAAAACCAGTCAATGAAGGGCCATACACTCAACACCACTAATAGTATCCTTACTGTTCATATGAGCTCAGAGGCCCTCAACAGGAAGGAAATACCAAACAAGTCTCAAACCTCTAAATGGAAATTCCATGTAAATAGACTGTCATTAAAAACCTAAAGTCATCATCACCAGCTATATTGTATTTAATGCAACGATGTAATTAACTAGCTCCGGTTTCGTGTTTGTGAGGCATTCGTCTTTTCCCTCTGATGATGCGTTGACACATTTCCAAGAAACAGCTTTAGAAACAAGTTGGCTGGGATCACACTCCGACAAAAGGATGGATAAAACATGCTCCAACACAGAAATGGACAACCGTCAAAGAAACACGGAGAGAGAAAAGCAAGCTTATAACACACTTAAATATGTCCAAACCATAAGGGCTTGGCAGCAGATGTGTTGGTTGGTGTAAGACAAACGGAGAGGCAAATATGTTTTAACGAACAGGTTCAAAAGAGTGCCATGCTGAGTTATGGCACTCTTACCCCATAACTCCTGAACTTTTTCATAATTTATTGTACGGATTGCATGTAAAATGAAGTTTGACACTAACAACCACAAATGATTTCAAAGGCTGCTGTAGTTCCTTCATAAATCACTAATTAGATTTTTATAATGGTTTTTCAAAGTTGTTTTATAACCTCGATACAGTGCTGTGTGTAATAAAGACACTCATAACCTGAGGTTGCAAAGAGTTTGATTTATTTGTACATCAACATGAACTGTTTTAAGAAATCCTTGGATTTTTATACAGATTATATTTACAGAGGTTCACTGTTAGTCATTCAGTTGTCTTGCATGCATCAGATTTTTAATAGAAAAAAGGTTTTTGTACATGAAGTTTGACTTGTCTTGGCAGTGTAGTATTCAGACATGACTCACTCTGTCACTTATGGATCCAAGCGATTTGTTAAATTAAGTTGACAAAGATGAACTCAATGCATAGAATTATCACTTATTAATAGATTAGCACCAAAATAATTTATTCTGTTTTCTTCATATTACTGAGATTACAGCTTGTTCTGCAGTAGCTGCTGGAAAGAAAGCGTAAACCTGAACCCAAACCTCATGCGATTCAGAAATGAGTACAAAATATGAAGTGATGTGATAAAAGTTGCTTTGATCTTTGAGAAGTTGCCATATTTTGTTATCTCAACCTTTCTTTAGAACAGGATTCATATTCCTGCCTACAGAATCCGAGCCAGAGCCTTAAAAGACAACAAAAAGCCCAATGTCAAACATTGTGTCAGTACAGATTAAATAGATGTTTTTTTCCACGTTCCATCACGTATTGCATGCATTTAAAAACAAAACCTTATGTGTGAAGGAGTCAAAGTAGAGATTTATCAGTCATTACATTTCTCCAGTCACTGCTGGCCATGATTTAAACACGTGTTTTTCAAAGAAGTGTGAAATAATGAGTCTTTGTTCTGAGTGAAGTTGCTTCCTTGAGGTCTGAAATTTCAGGGTTTTGTCTTAGTGTCCCATTGTTTCCTAAACTGGTTAGTACTTGTCAGTACATGCAAAAAAAACAAAACAAGAAAACAATCGACCTTTAGGAAAACACTCTGTTCTTTCTAACAAAGTGCAGGTCATGTTAATTTTGTTTGGAGTTTGGAGACCACATTTATCATTGTTTTTTCTCTTTTTTACTGTCTGCACAAAACTAGCCATCTGTATAGCTGCACAAACATCCCAGAGTTTGCATTTCTCCTTTCAACAAGCCTTATTATGAACCTACACTTGGAAACACACAATCAAACCCACAGATGAACAGCTGTTTTTGATGCGATTAAGGCGATCACCATGGAAAGCATGTTTACCCCTACAGAAAGGAATGAATGAACATGTTTGTGATTTTGGAGAGCGACTGGAAGACGGTTGGGTAAGCATCAGTGGAAGTCACCAAGCTGTCTTGTTCTCAGACATTTGAAAAAGTGATGAAAGTTTTCGGCACAAGCAACAACTGACTTTGTTTTTCATTTCCGATAATCCGATAAGGTGAAGACAATCCATTTGTTACTGTTTCCACACCACAGTAATAAATGCTACTGTGAGAAAAAAGCTTCGCTTCACCTGTTTAGGCTCTACAACGCAAAAAATAATTCAAATATCATCATTTCACTTTGAGTTAAATTGGATTTTATGTGATGCACCAACACAATGCAGCAAATAATTATGAGATGGAAGGAAATTAATACATGCTGTCTAATGTTTTTTTTTTGTTTTTTTTTAAATAAATATCCTACAAAGTGCAGAGTCCATTTACATTCAGCTCCTTTGGTCGCAAAAGACTTGCAGGTGTAATCGCAGAAAAAGTGGGTTCAGAAAAGTACTGACTCAGAGTTTTATTTTTAAGAAATTCTTTTGGCTTCCACTTCACAATTATTTGAAGTGGAAGTCAAAACTAATCACATAAAAATCTGCTTAAAACGTAACAAATTTTGCAAGACACCATTAGAGAGAAACTGAGCTAAACTATACTAATCAAGACTCTGGAATTTGAAATCTGTGCCACAAAACATTTTGTATTAGGTGGATCAAACTGCATGTATCAGCAAGTGACGATTCATGACTACAAATAAAAAACAGAGGAGCACAAGCCCCTTAGTGTTGTGACACACCTTCTTATGTGCTTTACAGAGAAAAGTAAACGAACACACTCAAACACAATGAGTTTACAACAAAGAAAAGCACAAACGCAGACCTAAGTTCTGCCCCAGTACTGGCCTCAAATGTTATCTTCAGGTAATTGCACTTCAAAGCAGCTTATCTCTTTTTGTCTGTGCAGAAATGTCAGAATAATTGCACTACATTGCATCTAACAGGAGATAAAACCTTTTGGGAAAGTCATCGCTAATCCTATTCACACACAAGTACAATTTAATAATAATTATGTAGTGTCACCATGAGCAATTATTATATATATTTTTTTGCTTGACTCGGATAGGTTTTCCGTCCAATAAATCATTTGAAAGAATAAGCAATGATGGGCCACAAGCAAGGCAACAGAACTGAAGTATAAATCATAGCTGCACATTGTTTTCTTGTGCTGTAAAAGCCGTTTGCAGAACTGAGACTTTGACACGTTATAAAATACTACAGTTTATATTCTTATCAATGAATTCATTAGTTCAATGATGACACGCACCGATGAATACAAAAGCTTCACTGTAGTCAGTGGGAGGAATTACTCAAACTGTGCAACAGAAAGTGTCCTCGGGTGACTTCACACAACCATAGCACAGATTAGGCCGCTAACTTTTAAGATTGTTACAGATTTTCTGATAAAGTGAAAGAGATTCTCTGGTCTCCGAATGTATGATAAACAGGATGCTTTGCATTGTTTTGTATATATACAGCTCCAGTTAGAAGAAAAGGACTTGCCATGAACATGAACCTGCTGTGTGATGATAAGAAGAGCTGTAGCAAAGCATAATTTAGCATTTTATATATATTTTTTACCAGACATTTATGATGGAAAATTCTACAAACGTCACAACAGTTCAAGCCATAATGAATCACTTTTTTCTCCTCACTGTTTTTGTGTTTGCTTGTTCGCTGACTGTTACTATTTTACAAATTGTTAGACACAGTAAAAATCACAAATGTGTGGAACTAATAACACCCCAAAACTGTCTGAGAGAGGGCAAATATGACTGGCATCTGGATCAAAAGCCAAAAAAGACCCCAAAACAAACAAAAAAAAAACATTGCATGCAATGTATACACAAAACACATTTTTCTTACTGTCTCACATCAGTCTTAGTTACGTTAGGATGACCAAAGGAGGGACTGGTGCACTTCACAAGATAAATGGAATCATGAGGAAAGAACAACATATGGAAATATTAAAACAATCTCTCAAGACATCAGCCAAAAAATTAAGCTGGAAAATTATCATAGGAATGTAACCAAATTAGCTTCAAGGTCGATTAAGGACAACAAAGTTAAGGTTGTGTAGTGCGTATCACAAATCTCAGAGTTAAAAGGTGTGTGGGAGAAAGTCAGCTGAAACTAAGTCGAAGGTTACCCACAATGTTTGAAACAAGTCAAACAGCTTGGAGCTAAATCAATCAAAATGGTAAAAAATATGCATATAAACCACATAAAAAATATCTCTTTCATTATTAGGACAATTAGCAAACAGAAATATTTTTGGTAATCCTAATTGATCTGAAACAGAAACCTTTTACTCTGATTTGAGTGAAAACAATGAGTAACAGAAGGTTGTGTATCTTTGCAGAGTGTAAGCTGTAGTGTGAATTTCAACTGTGTTTAGATCCAAAGCATCTCCTGAATAGAATATTATGCAGATATTAGAGGAAAAACAACAAAAGTACATTTTAACTGACAAAAAATATATAAATAAAGCAATAAATAATAGATACCCTTCTAGTAAGGCACAATATTCCAGGTTTTTGATGCTGTGATGGTGAATACTGGAACACCATCCTGACATCCTTGGATGTTTTCAGGAACTGAAGCTATTCTGCATTAGAGATTTAGAAAACTGATTTGCTACATCTTCACTTGATATCAAAGCAGCTCTTCGCTTTCTAACATTTTAGGGGTTTTTGTGTGGTTTTAGTTGCAAATATTTGATGGAATCAGCAAATCAGGTGATGCTGAAGGTGAAAATCAACGTGGCAAGAGAATATCACATTTTCTGCAGATCATAAAGTGTTCGTTTTCAGAAATCAGTATTTGACCAGGACGACTTTCATCTGTTTACGACACTTTGTTCTCATTATGGTTCAAAATAATCGTACATACATACGGATCTGTCCACAGTGCCTCATACCGGGAAACCATTTTCAAATTTACTCTGTCCCTTTAAGTCTTATACTCTTAATTTGAAACTAGAGCAACCAGTTGACTGTGGAAATAGGAAAATACTGAGGAACAGCTACTTTATTATTATTATAAATTCCTTTACATAAATTAAAACAAATCTGGCTAGTTGGAATGGCTTTTCCATTTGTGAAAATGACTCAAAGTGATCAATTCGTGTGCACTGAGAACAAACGTAAGCATTTACAATAATAAATGCTTAAATTTTCTTTATTTTTAGAAATTATTTTGGTCCCTATAATTGTGGTGATAATTTCTTTTAAAACAATCACTATTTTTTCTTCCCACCTCACTGAGTAAATGCACTTAAATGCAGTGTTGTATTGTTTAAAGCATTTCTGGGATTTTCACACATTTACCATAGAAGATGCTTCTCAGCTTCTCAGCAATCTCAGTTACAATAATTCATGCATTGTTTAATTTGGCAGTAATTTAATCTAACAACTCCCTCTAAATGACCTCATTTTCCAAGGTAATTTCTTTTATGCTTTGATGTACCAATTATTTCCAAATAACTGCACCACTTGCGCCTTAGGGAATGATATCATGTAGTTAAGACATGTTGCTGCAAAGGCATGCAACTCCCAATGTGAAAGAAGGATTCTGTTTTATCAAACATGTTGAGAAAAAAGAAAATACTTTTGAATTTATGCTCATTTGATTTGTTTGATATTACAACTAGTAAGTGTTATTTTGCTTCGCTTTCCTGAGATGACAGGAAACTGGGTGTAAAGTTTTGAAGCTGGTGTAACTACTAAAAGCCTGCATCCGTAATTTTTAAGTCTATTTCATTTTTTAATCTATAAATGCTTTGTTCAGGCTCATGTGGTGGCTATATTTATTTGCCATATTTGCATATTTGCTATTTTCATGTTTTGAGGTGTTGCTACGATCAAAAGCTATTATTTCCTTTTGATTTGTCAGGCAGGTTTCTCAAGCTGCAGGTGAGCTGAACCTCAAACCGCTGGAAGAGTTCAACCAACAACCAATCAGAGGAATCAGTGTGTTTGCTAGCAGCTTATTGTAGCATTTGATCAAAAACAAATGTTCTGCTGCACCTGAACAACTTGGAGAGGTTACAAAATATCACGTACAAGTAAAAGGATTAAATAATTACACCAAATACATTTCACTGAAGTAGATCTGAAACCGTGTACAGCAAGCTGCCTTGCTGTACACGGTTTCAGAGCGGGAGGTTTGCAGGAGGATCTCTGAGCAGCAACAAAATGAACATTGGTAACATTTTTCAATTGAGGTCAGAAAAAGAATATAAAAAAGAAGACTCCAAACTGATTTGTGTGCAAATCATAACAGGCAATCAGATACTTAAACATTGAGGAACACATGAACTTGCATGTACATTAGAACGCCTTGGCAAGGACCATGCATGCATAATCACAGTGGTCAAAAATGTCACCTGCCCTGCAAGCAAAAAAAAAAAAATATATATATATATATAGATATATATATATATATATTCCTTGAACCTTTTTCACATTTTATCACATTACAATCACAAACTTCAACTTATTTTATTGAGATTTTATGTGATGGAAAAAATGGAAAAGATCTGTCTTTGTCCTTTTTAGTAAAAAAGAAAACTTCAGAGAGTTCATGTTGTATTTAATCATGATAGTACTAAGCAGAATCCAGTGGATAGAGTCCATATGGGTTTAATTTAATTTCAGTATAAATTTAGTTGCTCTGTGAAAACCTCCAGGGTTCGTTGGAGAACATTAGAGACCGAGCAGCATCATGGAGAACAAGGAGCACAGCAGACAGGTCAGTGGAGAGGTGGAGAGGTTTTAAAGCACGGTTAGGTTCTAAAAAAATATCCAAAGTTTTAAAGTTATGTCTGCACACGACCCTGAGCAAACTACCGCTATAGTGAAAGCACAGAAAGCTGGTAAGGATCAGTAGAAATACAGCAAAAAATATTTTTCCTAATCATTGCTACATTAAAATAAGATTTATTTTTTTGTCAAACATTTTAAAAACAATTTATTAGTTTCTGTCCAAGTCAAAATTATGCCCTACTTTAGTGCGTTTTGGTCCATCTCATAAGTACCCAATAAGATGCAAAGAAGTTTGTTGAGGACAAATCATGGAAAAAAGGTGGTGTGAATACACTAAGCACTGTAGCTTCAGTGCAAAATAATTTATGGCTTTTGCAGCCATTTAAAGATGCTGAAATGAATCAGAACTTCAGCACTTGTTGTTGGTTTTCTACAGAACAGCACCAAATCCTACTAGAACTTGAGCTTGATCTCAGAAAGAAAGAGCAGAGTCCAAAGTTCATGGCAGCTATTTTCCTGACTCAGGGTTTAAGACGTAAGAACATGGCAAAAATAGAATAAAAAACTAAGGAAACCAATGAAACATTTTGTTAAAAATAATCAAAATGTATTCTTAAGTGAAACAGTGAGTTATGTCTGTTATTTCTTTGCGACACTGTGCTATAACAGCGTGGATGTCCAACCTGGAGTGGCACTTGCAGAGTTCGTGGTAACAGCTGAGAGGGAGGTAAAGCTCTTCTGATTAACCCATTGTCACATATGTCTTTGCAACCAGGTTCACAGTGCAGCTGAGGAATCCTGCTGTCACGTTACAAATCCACTCTCAGCCCAGGAACAGGAAACAAGAAACATGTGGTAATGTGTTGGCCTGGAGCCGGTTGCCGATCGACTTCATTTAAGGAGAAATTTTGCTTAATCCCGTCTCCTATTTCAGTCAGGCAGAAGCAGACCGGCACAAAGCCACAAGTCACAGAGTCCTCGCCCCAAAAACAGGGGTCCTAAGTCCCTGGCAGTGTGGATATGGGCTGATCACTGCGGGATATAAGCAGCATTTACTCTCTGAGTCAAACGGAGGACAAGTGAGTGGACCTTGACGTGGGCAGGTCCAGCAGAGCCTGGACGGTCACGCCGACCTTCACCAGACCTCGCTCCTCTAAGATGTGATGCGGCAGACACAATTTGTCCTGAATTAACAGAGAGATCATTCATCAACAGCACTGGCAAAACAACTGATGTCACTTCGCAGCAACATTCACTTGATGGAGGCATATTTGTCAGATAGATTTTCCTAAATGATAAAATGCATTTGGGGGAAAAGCATCAGTCAGAGTCTCAGCTGCAGGAAGCTTGAATGACAAGTGCATGAAAGAACTTGTAGGCCCTTTTTAGGCAGCTTCATAATTTTGTCATTTATCTTCTATGGTCAATGATTTATGACTTAGCAGTCATAAATCCTAAATAACTAAACAAATACAGAGTGAAAACATTTAAAAGAAAAAATGTGTTACCTGTGAAACTCCAAGCTTCTTGCATGCTTCCAGGAAGTTTTCAACATTCCTGCGGCATTTTGCCATGCTTAGCTTTGGCTGGAAGCCACAACATTAATCATGTTAGTTTGTTAAACTAAGCATTTAAGCATTAAAATGTCCGTGAAGCAGTTTAGATCAAATAATACATTTGAATCTTATGCTACAGTCAGTATACTTACTACTGCAGGTGACGGCACATGAATGCTGGCAACGGATCGGGGACAAATGTGATTGGCTAGATGGCAGAGGACCACTCCATCCATCAGCGCCGCACCAACATCATCTGGGAGGAGGACCTTCAGTCGGGACTCAATGTTCTGCACACATTACAGATAACACGAAAATATCAAATGTTGAAAAAGAGAAAAGTGAGCGGAGCGAAGTACGCCTGAGCGTGTGGGAGTCTTATGGGAATCCAGGACAAATTCTCTTTTCAAAAACAGAGGGGGTTCAGCTCAAGTAATCTCTTTTGGATTCCTTGTTTTTACCTCTGGCATGTCAGGTGTAAAACAAACTGCTTCCACCTGCTTCAATCGTTCAGTAGCCGCAGTCAGAAATACCTCCTCCATTTCCTCTTGCAGAAGTCACTATATGTACTTCTTAAATACGACAGAGATACAACGGTTCAGTGTCTCAGGATGACCGCTGGTTCGCCTCTGGGATTATTTTGAACATGTCTAAAAACACAGATGAATTAAACTCTTCTGGATTATCTTCAACTATTTCTAAAAGAGTCTGGAGTATTTATGTCGGAAAGCGTCACCGTCTCATAATAAAATCTATATTTTGTGACCTTTTAGAGGTGAGGGGAAGGTTTAAAGGTTACATCAGAAAGCAGATTTTTCTGTAACATGAACATTTTCTGTCACATTTAGAGTTTCCTACACAGTATTAATAATTTGTGCATTATAGAAACAACTTGATCACACATTAAAAACAAAATAAGACTGGATAAACTCACAAGCCACAGGTTGATGTCTCCAATTATTGCGACATATGAATGACGCACAATAGCCAGCATGTTCAAACCACGCTTGGGTGGATGCTTTTGTCAAAAAAACATAAAACGAACAAAAAGAAAGCACATCTTAGCTGGTGTTTGGAAAATCTGGGCTTATCTCACAACCTGCCGTTATCACGACAGGACGGGAAAATGCTTTCTTGCTCAAAGGTGAAAACCAATTCAAGACTTTTCGAATTGCTAACAAATATGTTAGAAAGAGACATTTTTTTAAATGTTTGTACCATTTTACTGCTGTTTTACATTTGTGATATTGATTCAATGAAAAAAAGTTTGGTTTCCAGTAAAACGAAGCTTTAAATTCCATGAAGTTATAATTATAAAAGTTTAAAAATGTAAAAACAGATGTAAAAGCCTCATTGTTTCACTGTACTTGAGGCTCATCACTGAAATTAGTGAGTTTGTTAATGAGCATCTTGAACAAATGTATTTAAACCATGGCTGTGATAGATACAGTAGGAAAGCTTCCTCTAAAAACTAGTGAAATAAATACATGCTAAAATGTTTTACTGCAGTAATTCCATATATTTTTTCTACTGGTTGTTGAGAAGGGCTTTTTTTTTTTTTAGCTTTTCCATTTTGAGAAATATATCCAGTAAATATAAATATTTTGGTTTTATACAGAGAGAATCTCATGCTTGTGAAAGAGTTGAGTCTTTGCAGAAGATAGTTATGAAATGTGTGAATATCCAAACAAACATCATGTTGACATTCATTCATTGAGATTACAATGTCTCTGTGGATATATTGAGCAAGATCCCTTTCAAGGAATACAGGAAGATAAAGGCAAAACTGGCAAAAGTCAACATATCTTCTTTTCAAGACAAGTTTAATTTATCAGAAAGAAATACTTGGACCTTTGTTCAATTGTTCACTGACTCTGGATAATGATCTCTACACAATTCAACTCTTATCAATGTAAAACCCTCATCTAAATTGTGAGTTCTCTGCAACTCACAATTTGTCCCTGGGACAAAAATAATGAGACATTTTATTTTTACCAAAAATTACAATGATTTGATTCAAAGTGAAAAGAAAGGGCCTTTGGAAGGAGAAACAGGGAATCAATTCAACTATAGTCAGCAATATGTCAGAGACCTTCAGAGCTACTTTATGTGGACAAGTACTTTTTGAACTGGTTGAAATCGATGTTGTTTCTTGTTCTACTCATGATATGTAACAAACTCTAACCCATGGTAATCGAGAAAGGGTGAGTTTGTTGCTTCCATTTTTGTTATCTGTGATGTGGTGAATGGCACGTCGGCTCCAGTATCTGAGATCAGAACAAACGATGCAGAACTAAATAAGATTTTATCTGTTATCTTATGACAGGGCGGGTGGATCTTGTCCCCTGGTTTTCAAAAGGGTGTTCATTCCTCAGAAATGTTGGTTTGTGATAACTCGATAGCATCTCACAGTTATTGCAGAATTGTCAGCTGCTCATCCATGATGGAAACTTCCTCTCAAAGATATTCCAGTGGATTGAGATCTGGTGACTAAAGAGGTTATTTACGCAACTACAAGTAATTAATTCTCACATTCAAAAAACCAGTGCAAGACAATTGATTATTTTGCTGGAAGCAGACATTGGTAGATGGGTATATTGTGGTCACATAACTACAATACATAAAATAACATTAAGTTGTGGTGTTTAAACAATACCGAACTGATATTAAAGAGGCAAAGGTGACTCCTGCTTGCTTTCCTGGGTCCATGCTTTCATGTTTACACCAAATCCTTTGGTGTTTCTCAGTTTCTTGTTTCCCAGAGTGTTCATCTGCTGTTTAGCCCATCTAAGCTCTGATGTGTTTGCCATTTGTCATATGCTACCTTTGTGGCCTATCATTTTATTTCACACTACAGCCTGAAGTGACCCAATTCAGATTTTTTTGATATAATGAGACCTGTATCTGACCTTTTCATGTCAGTCTGAACAACATATCCGACACAGGTGGTGTTTTTTTCGAATGCGACCCAGGCCACTTGAGTATCCGATACGTATCCAATTCAAATGTGGCCTAAGGTCCAGGCTGCGTTCATCCGACCTCAAAGTGATTCTCCCAAGCGGGAAGAAAGGCTTAGAAGAAAAACTTGTTAAAGTGCCGGCTGCGGTCGGATAAAAACTTCAAAATCGTAAGCTATGCTCCACCATTAGCGTCCGCAAACACTGAGCACCTCTCCTTCTTTATGGCGGTTGGCAAAACACTGAGAACGCTCAGTTATTGCGCCCTCTACTGCGCATGCGGGACACTTTCAGATCGTTTACCGTTCACACAGGAGATCACGTACAGGTCGCACGTATTTGGAAGTGTGAACGGCCACAGCAAAAAAATCGATTTGACAAAAAATTGGAATTGGGGTCACTTTAGGCTGCAGTGTGAATGTAGCGTCATTCTGATATCTGACATCATCCAGGCATTTTCATCGACACAACTGCAACTCACTGAACTTTTCTTTATTTTTTATTACACAAAGGTGTAGGAAAATCCCAGTAGATCGGCGCTAACTACGATACTACTTTAAAAAACACAATTCAGTACCACAAGGAGCAAATAAGTCCTGATAGACAAGCTTTATCTTTTTGACTGGTATTTGTGCCATGAACCTCTTTCTCCAATGGTGCAATCATGAACCACATCAAAAATCACAATTTGTGTTTTATTTTTTCACTCTGGCATGATTGTGTTCTAAATAATACAACAGCACACAGTCATTAAGCTGAAAGGTTTGACTGCAGGGAATCTAGCTGAGACAAGAAGTGAAGTTAAAAGAAAAACCACCTCCATGACAAAAACTTCATCTGAATAAAATCCTACAAAGGATGGAGCCAAAATGTGATCCTATCAGGAATTTTCTTGTCAAGAAAAGGCTTGCCTGAAACACTTTGCTTTTCTTATTTACATTATCACCACCAGCAAAGTGTTTCTTTGGAAAAATAATTTCTTGCAAAACCCTGTGAAAAGTGTCCTGTAATATCAAGACATCTCTTTTTACTGGCATACAAAAGTGTATCCTAATCAGCCACGATTCCCAGTTATTCAGGAAAGACCCTAAGTGCTTCCGAGTGACAGATTATATCTGCTTTTGTCCAATTTAAGTGGAGTTATCTTACTTGTGTGTTTCACAAATGTTTAGAAAATTAGACATTTGAAATGGGAAGATTCATTACTAAGTATAGAAGGAGTGATATTTGGGTGATTCCCATTCAGTTCACTGCAGCATGCTAAATATCAAGCTCTGGTCTAAATCCTAACTGGGAGGAACAGTTGTTATCTTTTCAGAGTTTCAGTTTTTTGACTGAAACTCTGAAATAAAATGGCCTGCAGGTCAAAGGTTTTCATGGTCTAATTTTTAAGACGCTTCATTAAAATTTTTGGCAAGTGAAACTGTGGTCCATCAGACTAAGAAATTACACCGATAAGCACCGGACTGTGATTGGATTACTGGAAAGCTGTGCTAATGGCACATGTTGTGAAAGCGCTTGTCATTCCTGGCAGTGTTGTTGTGAGTAAACCCGTCGCTGATAACAACCCGACTCCTGGATTCCACTGAGATGCTTCACTATGGGAATGATACAGGCCTCGTGGTTGGATTCAACACTTCTTTTGCAGATTGTAAATGTTTTCCAAATGTTCCAGTCAGACTTTCTCATTAGAGAAAAAACAAATAGTTGAGATTTACCTCTATGTTTCATGTGGAGCGTTGGCTTCTTAGCTACCCTTTTTTGTCACATCCTTGTCAAAAAGCATCACTCCCACTAATGTGCTGCCAACTTTGAGCAAGCTCTGGTCAAAGTTGGCAGAGCTTGCTCAAAATGATTTGGACATAAGGCACACTTCTGGCCATTGCTGGACGTAAATGAATGTACATATAGGTCTAATCCTCTTTGTAGAATTGCTTTAATTTAGCCAGACTGAAGGATTTATTTCCTATTTCTAACTTGGACTTAAAGACATAACCTTTCATTTTGGTTTTTTAAATTATTTTTATTAAGCTGTTTAGAGATGATCTTTGTAGAGCTTTTCAGGTTAATGTCTCGCTACGTAACCCAGGTAAGCTTGAGCTTAGATTAATAAAGTCATGACATAATATTGTGTTTCAGAAAGTTGACTTCCTGGTTCAAGTTGCCCACATCCCAAAATAGCAGCGTAGCCGCAGATCGCCACACTCCAAATTCTGTCAGGTTTACAGCACATATATCAGGTACATTTGTCTGAATATAACCGAATACTTTCTCATTAAAAAACTCAAGTCTAGGTTAAAAATCTTAACTAACAAAAAACTTTGGTTCAGAAAAGTCTAATTTATTCTACCCTACTCGTAACTCCGGGTGTCTACAACTGTTAAAGATAACATAAACTTTGCATGCAGGTTTTGATTAAGGACGAGCGTCGGCTGATTCCTCTATGGACATTTATTAGCTGTATCAGCACACAGGAGGTACATCAAGCTGGAATCAGGTGCTGTTCTACCTGCCAGACACTGCAATTTTAAACTGAGATGTCAAGAAGATTAGATGATGGACCCAGAGGTATGACACACTTCGTTATCATTTAAGACTGACTGGGCATTATGCTTGAGAAATGCAGAAGAGACTAAGTGTGTCCTGATGAGCGTTCGGGAAATGTTTACGCTTCCAGTTCACCGTTTTCCCCCCAAGCGACCTTCACTGCTCGTTAAAGCTGCACTGTGGTGCCGCAGAGATGAGCACATCTCTACTGCCTAACCTGCATAACGTTGGAAATAAGCAGGCATTATAAGTAATTAGGCATTATTCCTTTTTGGCCAGGGTGTGATTTGTTTATGAGCTGTCCATTTTCCATAACGGCGCCCCTAAAACTGAGGAATGTGAGCTCTGGTGTTCTGGCTACTTGAACTCCTGAATAACTCATTATATTCTGGACTTATCTGATCTTCAAAGTAATTTTTGTTTCCACTGGTGGGAAGATTACACCATGTTTTCCATGTTTTTTCCATTTATGAATAATAGTTCTTTATATGGTTTGTCCTAAAGTCTATTAATCTTCTCAAAATATTTAAAAGATCAAACCTTGGATTTCATCTAACTAATGAACGTTTTTCTTTTTCTGAGCCCTCTTTGGTGTTTTTTTCATTTGTGTCATGATCTGGACATTTTTAAATGCCTTCTCTACTGAAAAGCTTTTATAGGCTTTAATTTTATCTATAAATGTTGATTTATTTTCTTACTAATTCTTTCTTACTAACTTTGTCTGGAGCTCTTCCCATTAAAACCAAGGAAGCTCACTCATCCAAATCTCACCAGGGATGAATTACTAGATTGGGTGTCTGAAGCAGTTCTGTGGTAAAACGGCACTTTAGTGGAAGTCAGCCAGTTTCCAATGCCCATATTTGGTATTTGGAAGAGGTTTTCCATTTCCTTTAACAAAATTAAAAATCTTAGTTCTTCAAACCTTGCTCCAAACAATAAACAATCCTAAGTGTTATTTGATACTATTTCCAACCAGTTTGTCCACTACTTCCAATGATGATTGTTGAAATGGTCAGCAATAGGATCTCTCTTCCCTTAACTTTTTGAAAGGTATTTAAAGGCTTACTTACATTTCTCTTAGTCATCTCTCTAAACTAGTGCACCGCTGATCATTTTCACATTTAATCGTTATAAAACCTCTATTAAATCCTCTTTGAGTGTACATTTTCTCCAGTTCAATTAAGAAAAACCAGAGTAAACTTGGTTTACTCTTTGGAAACTCTAGATGTTGCAACACAAACAGGATCTGGCAGACCGTACTCTTCGTATGACTCATCGACTGGTGGAAACTAGAAAAACATAAACAGGCTGGGAAGCGTCTGACCTGCCGTAAAAGGCCAATCTGCTCAATTTCCTCTCTCAAATGCTCCATCTTCCTCCTCATGGTGAAGCTGGGATCTGTCGAGCTGATGTCCTGCCGGGTTCCACGAGTGAAGGCTGAAATGAAAAATAAAGAGGGCTGCTCCAAGTTCAAGATGATACACAGTGAAAGGTGTCGAGGTCCAATGATCAAATGTTTTTGTAAAAGTTCCTAGAAAACTGCCGCGATTGAGCAACACGCAGGTCAGAATATCTGGAATCGACTTCCTCTCAGTGTGATAAAAGTAAACAGGTTTTCACACACATCTGCAAAATAGATGAGTATGTTTGTAATACATTTTGCATTATATACAAAGCAGATGTAATAAGGTTAAGAGAAAATTCCTTTCACTTATATCTTTGCTTAAAATGATATTTTATCAGCTCTAATCAAAACTACAACATCTGGACATCTTATGCTTCACACATCCACATAGTTATTGACTGAAATGGTGAATTTTTATCTATTTACATATGAATACGACTGTTTTTGACCTTTTGTTCAGGTTTAACATTTACATTAATTTTAACAATTTATGGATAGCGGTGGAATAATTATGCAACATATAAGAAAAAGAAGAACTTGGGACTTTTGGTTAAAATTTCTCTAATCCACAAACAACCTCAGATTGTGATCAGATTCTAAATATTTCTTTTAGAAGCAGTTCAGAAACAGTTGTGTGTGTTTCCTTCCTTAAATCAGAAGAAGCTGGGATAGTATGGAAACCATTATCTGTAGCCAGATAAAACTCAACAAAACGCTCAAATGGCGTTGGATCAAGTTCGCCATTCCATGCTGACACAAGAACTTAGAGAAAAGAGTTTTGATTTGGCTTGCAATAAATCTGATCTTCTCTCTGCTGATATAAAATAGTTGACCTGTGCTTCAGATTAAGGATAAAATGGAACATTTTGGCAATTAACAGCAACAAGCCTAAAAGCATGACAGCAAAAGATGCATAAACTGAGTTAAGAGTTTTAAAAAATATCATCTGTACCGTTGCAGAGCAGACATGTTTGAAGAAACAATGAGTCAAAACATAAACAATTTCATAGTTATGTTTGTTGTGAACATTTATAAAGTTTAACAACTAGTGGGATTTGCCCAATAGTTAGAGATGCACACATCAGGCATTTCACAGATGATATCAATTTCTGGTTTTCCTGAAAGGCAGACAAGCTGATTCAGACTTTGATGAATTTTCATGTTTGTTATTTTTGCATGAGAAACACAAAGCAACATCCGCAGAAGGTTTTGATGACTCAGGTCCTTCAAATCCAACAGAAAATGAGGGAAATTCAAGATTATCCCAATCAATAAATGCAGCTAAAATTATTTCCTGAGCAGATTTATTATTTAAAATCATTTTATTCAACCAAAAAGTTTAGATAGAAATGAGTCAAACAGCAGAGGAGAACAGAGATCACAGAGCGTCCTATGCATCTGACGCTCCACATAGACTTTGAATGTAAAGCAGACGCGCCTGACGCTCAAAACGCATTTGGTGTGAATGCACCAAACGTGCACATGCACCGAACTTGAAGTGTCAGACACGTTTTTGATGCTTTGGTGTGAATACACCTTTAAGTTCTTCAGTCGAAGTACAACAGTCTGAATGCATGGATTGCAAATTTGAGGCATCCATCAGTTATCTTAGCTCAAAAGGATTTAAGCAACATCCCTGGGACTCCCTACGAGTCACTAAATCATAACCTGGAGCCAGTTGTAAAAGAGGGAGAGCAGCTGGCTGATGACTTCTCAGTCTGATGAATCTATGAGACATTCAGATGAAAGCTGGTAGAAATCCAGGCAAGTCTGAAACCAACTGTTCTGCCCCCAGTTGGTGTCTAAGAGATGAGGAAATGTAATAATGAATGATGATCAAGGATGACTGAAAAGGCAGACAGGATGTAACACAAATAAAAACATTTATTAATCAATAATGTGCCTTGACCTTCTTGAAAGAAGCAGGTTAACACATTTACTAGAGTAAAATCACCAAACAAATCCCTTCTCTGAAATAAGTTTGTTTAGCTATAGAGCTGACATGGTCTGTATCTGACACTTTTTTAAAAGATAAAGAGACCAGAAAAGTAATAATAATATACTGTATAGTAGAAAATCCTGCCATCCTAGTTAAGTAGCTCTTTGCAACATGGAAGCCAAGTCAGAATCACCTACATGATTGGATCTTATTCAACACTTTATGGGGTTCATGCACTATGTGTCCCAAAACAAGCTTGGCAGAACTGAAACCAGGGGTCACAACAGACGTGGTCATCCTTCTCTCCTTTGCTTTTTCCACACGTGTCACTCAGAGCTAACAGATATTTTATCTCCAGCTAGAACAGGAGTAAACAGAGACTCAGACAGGTCAACACTAGAGCATTTTTCAGATGCCTGAGATCCTGTCACCACACAGACAGGAATCAAGTCAGGAACAGTTTGTTCTAACTTGTCCATCTCTGTCTCAACCATGGGAGGGTCCACTATTATGGGACCTATAAATCGTACCTCTCGTCAAATCACTTCCCTAAATGGACACCATCAAAAGGGAAAGACAAGGGAAATACTGCAGAAATAAACCGTGTCTGTACATGAAGGCCATTGAGGGGATCAGGCACATGGCTCATTCCTACCTGCCCATCTCACAGTGGCATGTGAAACTCACACACTTCAGCGTGTTGCCACTGAAGTGCAACACGGTAGACATGATTAGGGACTGGAAACTCCCATAGTCCCGCAGTACAAGAGTCAAGTGCGGGTCCTGTCAGAGAAATCAGCCTTTCAAAAACAAGCTCTTTGAAACCATCATCCAGTTTACTCACAGTTCTGTTCCCATTAGAACCTGTGAAATGATCTGGTTTTACACTCAAGAAGAAGAAGAAGAAGAAGAAACAGTCTCACTGCTAACTTTATATGGATGAGCAGTGAAATCATGTCTACTCTGGGTGATTTTATGAGTCAGGGAAGAATAGCATCTTCTTTGGAAGTGGTATCTTTTTGCTTATTTAGACACCACAATTCATCCAGACATGCAATTATTAAATACTCCAATAACATCTACTCCAGGCAGGGATCAGCATCTTTAACTTGACATGATGACAACCAGCGCTCAAAATGCAAGCTTTTTTCTCTAGTAAACTCAACATGTGTTTGGTGTTGGTTCCAAAAACGTTGCCTGCAAATCTCTGGTAAAGACTCATATGTTCCCAAAGTAGCAGCTTTTACAATATTCCTAACAGATAGTGAGGCACAAGATTCTTGAGCTTTTCCTGTTAGTTTACATTGTAAAAGTGAAACCACAAATCCTGTGGCCAGTTTAATGCAGTTACTATTTGTACAAAAATGCCAAAATATATAGCAACTTCTGCCTCACAGAACACTAAAACAAGGTGCAGTCTGGCTAACCTTAACTAACCGTGCATTTATCTGAGGAATCATTGATGACTCCACAGACAACAGATGGTAATGTGGCAAAGTTATCAGTTTATCCTGCTCACTCAGGAGTTTGACACTCAGCCAGACACCATCTGACCTCCACCCTCTACAGCAACCCTGGATGTTTTCCGACATCAGGCAAAGAAAGATCATCTTCAGACAACAAATGTTCAGCAACTGTGGTTTCCAGCTCAATGTTACACTATAATGCTCAAATCTTTTGGAAACAAAGTTGTGCAAACTGGACTACTTAGCCCATCACAAACCATAGCTAAAGCTACTAATCTTCTCATTCAAGAATCCCGGACGAGCCCCCACTTGTTGCGTCATAGATGGTGTGTAGGAGGTGAGGAAATATGTTTTGGAATAAATAAAAAGGCAGACAGGATGCAGCAAAAATAAATGAGTTTATTAACAAACAATGTGTCTTGAGCTCCTTAAAAGAAGCATGCTATTCCATTTACTCCTCAAACTAGAATTAGCAGCTCTGCAAGCAGAACGTCTCCCTAAAAAAATGGCAAAAGAGAAACGGTTCAGCTCTGGTCAGCGATCTGTCAGAGCTGCAGTGTGAAACACCGGATCTACATTTGCGGTTTTCTTTGCTTGGATTTTCCTTTTAAATAAAGTTCACTCGTGCATATTGGTTTACATCTTCTGGCTGAATTAATAATTACAAAAGTTTCACGTTTAAAAAAAAAACGAAGTGCCAGAACATAGATATGTTCATATGTGTAGCAAAATAATCAGCTGATCTGAATTTAATTTTATTTTTTTCATTATGTTTGGGCCAGTCGTGAGCTCCAAAATAAATACTTATTTATCTGTTTTGGAACAGATGGAAACTGCCACTTTTGATTCATGTAAATGATATTTAGGTGAATGTCAAAATAACATCTGTGACTTTAAACTGTTTCACAGCAGAAACAAACTAAATGATGCAATAGCTGTTCCTGAATTAACTTGCCACCAGTTCAGTTGTGGATTGATCTGGTAACAATCCACAGGACACAAACCAACACAAATTAAGAGTTTTGAAGCTTTTTTGTGGTAACATATCTGCTGGTATAATTAAGAGGAACAAATATTTGCTAATTCCCCTGTATTACTGTATGACTCACTAAAGCAGTAAAGACAGTAATTATTTGTAATCTGATATTGAGATAAGGAGCAAAATAAAAAAAAAATAGTCTGCAGCGATTCCACAGAAAACCCTTCCCACTTCCAGAGAAAGGCAGGTATCAATGAAACAATCCTGAGTCTGTGCTTCATCGCTTTCACTCTGCACTTATTGTTCAAATGTTGATCTCTATGGATGATAACTAAACTTTTGCTTTTACATTCCTGTAGGTTCCTAAATAAAGAAGCCGCTCTCCGTCTTTTCCCTTCGGTCCACTTGATGACGAAAAACCACAAAAATCAGACTGGATCCTCAGGATAAACTTTAACGATTTACTTCAAAAACAAAAACAGTACAAAATGTTATTTTTCCACTAAAATAAACCAGAGTCTTAAAGAGAGAGAGAGAGAGAGAGAGAGAGAGAGAGAGAGAGAGAGAGAGAGAGAGAGAGAGAGAGAGAGAGAGACAGAGANAGAGAGAGAGAGAGAGAGAGAGAGAGAGAGAGAGAGAGAGAGAGAGAGAGAGAGAGAGAGAGAGAGAGAGAGATAGAAAGAGAGGTCAAAAAACTGTGTGGCTCCACTCCAGCTGCCCAACTCACTCTCCTTAGCCACACCCTACCATCCTTAACTGCCATTAATTATGCAAATCCACAAGAAATATAAACATAATATATACTAAAGATCTGAATTAACAAAAACTGAATTTAGGCTTCTACAATTCCCCATGAATCCTTGCAGGGTATGATTTATTACAAAATCCATACCCCATAAATTCAAATGTCACATTAGAGCCACAAACTACAACATATTTCATTGTTGTTAGTTTTTTTTTATTTTTTATTAATTTATCAAAATGAATTGTAACTGACAGTTAGTTTTCAAAATGTCAACATGTGAAAAGTGTCTGCATCTGTGTCAGACATTAAATAAAATTCAGTTCAACCACTTAAATCTATAAGACTTGCATATCCAGAGACAGATTTCTCTTTTCAAAATAGCTCAAGCTCAGTCAGACTGGACATTATGGGAGCACCAATTTTCAAGCGGAGCTCTGGACTTTGAACAGTTCTTATACACTGAATGGAGGTAAATGCACAAATGCACATCTAACTTTTCAGATTTTCTTTTTGTACAAACATTTGAAAACCGTTTTAATTCACTTCATAATTATGCATTACTTTGTTTGTCTATCAAATAAAATTTCAATAAAATACTTTGAACTTTGTGGCTAGAAGATGATAAAACGTGAGAAAGGGGAATACATTGTTTTGCAAGGCAGTTTGGGACTAAAATGTTTTTCTTCGGTTACAAAGGACGGTTGTTCTCACTTGGTTTGCTGTTGTCATGGTTAGAATATTTGCAGGTAAGACAAAGACGCAAATCTTCAGACAGAGCTGAAGAGGAAAACACAGGCGTCATTAATTTGGCAAGCAGTCACAAAACCTGCAAAACCAAAAGCAGCAGGCACTGAAGGCTTTTAAAGGTTGCACATCATTTTATTTAGGAATGTTATGGGAATTTACCTGAATAGAAGGGCACACCACACTTTTAAGATTTGTATTTGTAAAATCCTTCAACCTCACAATTAGTCACTTCTTTGTGTTGGTCTGTCACATAAGATTTTAATAAAACACGTGGATGTTTGCGGTTTCTACAATCTTGAACCAACTATGAGCTGCTGTAATATTTGCATGACGAGAGATTCCTCATCTAGTACATAAACATTTTACTAACCCTGTTTAAATTCAATGATAAACCCAACAGAGTAGCAAGGGCAGTAAAAACAGAAAAAGAAGAAAATTTGAGGCAAAAGCTAAACACAGCAAGAGCTTAACGCTTTTATGTTACCTGATCTTGGTTTGAGTCCAAACACTGTCAACGTGGTGCTGAAATCAGCGTTGCACAAACCCTCCTAAGGACACAGACATTAGTTAGACTCAGAATAGATAAGCTTTAGGTGGGATGTGTGCACACCAGACAATCAGACCCACCTCACAGTCTTCGTTGCCGCTGGAATTTTTACGAGCGCTCTGACATTTGTACTGTCAGAAAAAGCAAAACATTTTTATGATTAGTTTTTTATTCTCTTGTCTATTTATTTGTATTTGACATGCACAGGAGGAGACATGTAATATGTTTTATTGCAGTAACATCATTTCCCACAATAGAAAATTATGACCTTTAATATCTGTACATTTATCTGGTAAAGTAAAAAAAAATCCCACAACTATTTGTCTTTGCACAATGTTTTTACATCATCCAATCTTTTCTTTTAATCTCCTTTCCTCATTCTTGTTTTCTATAGACTGATAAGGTTGACCTTGTTTCTGGTTAAATATTTCTGTGTTGATTTGGACATATGCTCTAGATCACTGTGCTGCAGAAACACTTAAAAGGGCCATTTTTATATTATAAAAATATCTAATATCTAAACATTAGAGAGGAAGAAATCAAGAAAAAAGCAGAAAGAAATTGGAATGGAAGTGTTAAAGAAAAAAATGAAAGGAATGAAAAACAGCAGAGGGATGAATAAAGAGAGAACAAAGGACAAAAGAGACAGGAAATAAGGTCACGATAAAAAAAATAAATTAAGAAAATAAATAAAGGAAGGAATGAAAGAAGGAAAGGTGTAAAGGAAGAATGGAGGACAGAAAAACAGGTGGACGTCACAAAGATGTGACTTTTAGACAATCAGAGGGAATAAAAACTGTAAATACAAATACTTTTTCCAACTCCGATTTGCAGAAAACATAAAAATCACTCTCCAGATAACAGATTTAAGTAAATACTGAATATTCAAGCTAAAGATTGGATTTTTCTAAAGTTGTCAATGTAATGTTGTGCTACTACCATAAAAGATTAATCTAATATAAGGCTTCTTTGACATCTTTGCATCCTTTTGTTACCAGATGGGAGGAGATGGTGTATCTGCCACATGACAGCATAGTGTTGAAAAGATCCACGTTAACAAGCTAATTACAGTGACTGAAATCACTAAACATGACAAAATACTAGAAAGATTCTGCCAGCCTTTAAAAGAAAGGTGTGGACAACAGGATGCTGTTACATGGCCACACCTTCAGGTAGTCCTTCCTCAGGTACTTGTTCCGCCTGCGGTCTTCGTTCTGGTTGAGGACAGGAGGAACTTCGGGCCATTTTGGATCGCAGTCTGACTGTTCTGATTTCAAGCTCCCATCAAAGGAGCAGGAGGACGAAGGCTGAAACACACAAAGTTAACATTCAAACGACTCCCGCTGTCAGACCACAACAGACAGAAGTGCATGAATTTTGGTATAATTGTGCATAAAATCTCTCTGTACCTGCCCACTCAACACTGAAGCGCCGCTACTTCCTTCGTCCAGAGAGGCACTGAAAAAAACAGTACGAATAACATTAAACAAAAACTTTTTCACTCATCCAACAGAATAGAAAACTGTGAGGGTTTGAGTTTTCTGTGTGTTTATTTTGGTTTCTGTGTCTGTGTCTGTTCCTTGTTTCCCCTGATTGTCTCCCTGTGTATTTAAACCCACCCGTGTCCCTTGTTCCCTTGTCGGGTCCTTGTCTATGCTACGTCAAGTCTGTCGTCAGTGTGTTTTTGCACCAGTTGATACCAGTGAGCTCCTAGCCTCTGCTCATCTGTACTGCCTGGATTATTGTGCTTTCGTCATCATTAAATGATCATTTCTTCTCTTCAAACTGGATACACTGCATCTTCCTTACCACCTCCACAACCACAAATCCTGACAAAAACATTGTGTGTTATTTGTCTGATTGTAGTGTCACAGGAGGCGTAACAGATTAACCTGATAAAGGCTTTGAGAGGAAATTAAAACATCAATTTTGTGCAGATTCGTTATGCGATTAGCCTTGAATCAAATTTGAGACAATTTCAGTTTGTGTTAATTCAATGCTGCATTTATTTTGTCTTTTCTTGTAATTACTTTTATCTGTTTTTAATTGGATAAAATCGGTGGTTTCCCTTTAAGATGCGTAAATTTAATTCAGTGGATTTGTGGATTTTCTGGTCAACTGTGACTCGTACCTTCGAGCAGCCTGAGGTGGGAGCCTCGATTTGCTGCTGGAGCTTCCTGAGTGACTCAGAAACCTGCAAAGAAAAACAAGTAAACTGGTAAAACAGGCAAGTTCTTATGAAACGATGCAAATCCAGTAAATCATTGGCAATGACGCAATACTTTTCCAAATGGCTTAAAATACGCACTGCCGGATATTCACTGGAAACTTGAGCAACATGGGAAAGCACCTAAAGAGTGAAAGTGATAATGCCCCCCTTGTGTAATGTTTCTTTTAACAATGGCACTGATTCACATCACAACAACTCAGATACAACCGCTGCGAGGAGACATGCTGACATGCAATCCAGCTGTGAACGATTAAGAGGAAAAACCTGCGTACCTGTGCGCCCTGCCGGTCACCCTCCGCCGATGAATTAGACTCTCTGCTCTGCAAATTAAGGACCGTCGTCTAAGACATCAAGCAAGCCGAAGCAGAAGGAAGAAAGAAGTAGAGAAACATCAGAAGTAGGAAGAGAGAGATTACATTTGAGGAGACAAGTGAAGAAAATAGAAATGTTACAGCAATGTTTGGGAAAACGAGGGGAAATATCAGCCAGAATGATCAGAAACAGAATAACACCAAAACACTTGGCTTGATGCAAGCACACTTTAATTGATTTTTTAAAAGTTATTTCTTGTGATAGACCAATAGAAATAAATACATTTCTTTGCAGTGAAAAGATGTGAAACATTGTTTTGAATATTCTTAGACGGTACCTCTGCACTGAGATTTATGGTCATTTTGTTTTTGCAAAATAACAGAAGTTCAGTCAGATTGGCTAGTCTGTACACACAAATGTTCAAGTCACATAATTATACTTTTCACCTGTTTTTCTGTGAGCATGCTTAGAGATTTCTCCTTAATTATTTTGACACTTCTAATGCTTAGCTCCATCCATCCTCCTGTTAACTAACTTTGGCTAAAAATCTGAGTTTCAGAAAGTGCATGAGTTTTTAAAGAGACAGAGGCCCAATTTGAAATTTCTTTTAAGTCATATTTAACATATATAGCATTTTGATAACGACTGAAGGAAGCATAGCTACTTGATTATGCTATAAAATAGCACCATGAGCCTGGAAAATACATAATACTGCCCCTTTAAAAGGTTCAAGAGAGAAGAATATTCTTTATCACCTTTGTGCTACAAACGCAACCTCATCTATACACACTTGTTTGCAACATAAAGTAGAGTGAGGAGCAAGGAAGAGAGTAGAAATGTAGGTTTACAAAAAAAGATGAAGATGTCGTCATGGCGATTCCCACCCACCTGTTCTGCTGTTCCTGCTGCAGAAGCTGCACAGCGATCTTCCTCAGATCCAGCACTTCTTTCAGCTCATCATCCTCTTCCTCAACTAGCTGGTCCTTATCAGAACTGTGAGGAGATGAGGTTTGAGTTTACATTAAAGGCTTTGCTGCAAACTTTAAAAACACACAATTCTGGCCTGAAATATTATTAAGTGAACTCATTCTGTGTTTATCCATCTAATGTATGATTTTATAAGACAGGAGGATTTCACATGACTGTCTCGCTGCAGGCTGCATTTGTTAATATCAGCAATAGGTGGGGTTGTGTTTACAGAAAGGAAGCCAAACCGCCACATTAAATTAAACGGGCAGATGCAGAAGCTGGAGCGTGCAATCTATATCTGAACCAGACAATCAAATGAGAAATTAGTTTTTTACTAAATAACTGACCTAAGTGGGATTGTAAACATTAATCCTTATAATCCGGGTTTTATTCAAGTTTATTTGAGTAAATGCTTATGTGCATGAAACTACTGCAGGATATATAAACATCAAGAGAGAGAGCAAGAATAAACATATTTAAAAAAAACAATGCATAGCTTCAGTTTCCTGGTTCTGTTTAATCTCATTACTCCAACCCTGGCGCACCAGACGCCAGGCCAAAATACAAAGAGAGCAAGGTTGTCTTGCAAAAGAAAATGCAATAAAAATCCCTTCCGCCTCCTTTACGTTGTCAATTGTTCTCATTCGATTGCACAAGCATTTCAGTTTCTACATGTCCCTTTTGACGAAGTGTGGATTCACCTTGAGCAACTACATTTGCTCTTAAATGCTGAAAAATAAAAAAATATTGCTTCAGGTTATCTAAACAAAACGACCAAAAATAACACCAGCAAACTTTGAGTGACACAAAGGAACTCTCCATGATCCAACAAGGTCAAGTAGAAAACCATTTTCCCAGCCACACTGGAGGCAAAGACTTCCCTTTAGCATCAGTCGACTGTTCAGAGAAGACATTTGTGGTGACACTAGTTTGCATTAGTGTATAAGACAGACGTAGAGTTAAAACCTGATATTTACATGCAGTGTAAAATAGATTCCACCCAACAGAACTGATGTAACTGAGTCAGATTAGCAGGCCAACTTGATCACAAACACCTCTTCAGATTTGATCACTAATTTCTAGATGAGATCATGGATTTGTGATGGTCACTCCAAAGCAGCGGCCATAAACTACTTTGCAGCTAACATGGTTATACTTTTTCAAATACTGTCAATTTGAAAGACCCATCTTTGCTTGAGCTATGAATTTCTGGCTGATGCCTTGAGATGCACAGATATAAACACGTGTTTTCTGACAGAGGCAGAAAACACAGAACTGAAACCCTTTTTAAAGAGCTTACAGGGTCTGGCTGTGTATGGTTTATCTCAGTGTGAATCCAACTGTTCTGTGAATGCTTCTGAGGTTTGACAGACTCTTTAGATTGCAATGATTATACGGTTGTCATAATAAAACCTTTAACACCTTTTTACTAGAATGAAAATGCATGTG
>CAEFZX010013489.1:0-16602 GCA_903066825.1 Alfaro cultratus | reverse complement strand
AGGATGCCTCCTGGACGCCTCCCTGGTGAGGTGTTCCGGGCACGTCCCACCGGGAGGAGGCCCCGGGGAAGACCCAGGACACGCTGGAGGGACTATGTCTCTCGGCTGGCCTGGGAACGCCTTGGGGTTCCCCCGGAAGAGCTGGAAGAAGTGGCTGGGGAGAGGGAAGTCTGGGCCTCCCTTCTGAAGCTGCTACCCCCGCGACCCAACCCTGGATAAGCGGAAGAAAATGGATGGACAGAACTTCAATATTTCTCTCACTTCGCTGTTTATTGGGGCCGGTTGTCGTTGCTCCCTCTCCTGCCAGCTGAACAACATCGTCTCTAAAACACAATAAGAATAAAATGTAAAAATACAAGATAAAAATGTAGAAAATTAATAGTTGTGAAGAACAATGAAAAAACAGAAATAAATCTGGACTTCATCCACTGACACAGGAGTGTCCACCTCCAGTCCTCAGTGACGGTGTCCTGCATCCTTTACATGTGTCTCTGGTCCAACACACCTGAGCTAAACAGGTTCTGGTTCTGCTGGTGGCCTGATTACCTGACTCTGGTGTGTTGAAGCAGAGGCAGCAGGACTGGAGGAGTGGAGACAGAAAACCTGAAGTCATGTTTTTGATCAGAGAAAGACTTACATTTGAAGGCGACGCCTGCAGTCTGGTAGCTGAGCAACTGGGACGTCTGTTACTGGTGTATCAAGCTTCAGCAACATGATGCCATGCCACTCGCCGTATATTACAGGAGCTTGTCGGATTACCTGACCGTACTGTATAACAGTCCGTGGATGAACTTTTACCAGTGCTCTGTTAGTCCTGCATAAAAGGTTAGATTATAATGAATCGACAGAAAACCTGATAATCTGCAGATAAAACTATCTTCATGTCTTTTCCTACCATCCTGGCTCTGACTTATAGCAGCGAGCTGCAGTCAGGATCCACTGAGGGTGGATCAGAGATCCTCCACAGCGGATCATATCGTTGCCGTTGCTGCTCTCCAGCCGAACATGATAAAGACGCTCCGTGTTATGACAGTTATAACCTCCAATGATTCTCTTCTGCAGAGAAACATCTGAATTCACTGAAACACCTGAAGAAGAAAAAGGAGGACTTTACTCAAAAATCAGGTGCAAAAATGGCTGCTGGAACAGAAAAAGGATAAACAGTTAAAGATTAAAAAGCATCAAAGTTTATATGCAAAGAAGTTTCAGTCTAAAAAGAATAAGAGGGAAGTTTGAGAGTCACAGAGAGCAGCAGCCTAACTGGAACCAGTGGAAGTGTCTCCAGTTTCCCCAGTGTGTCCAGTGTCTCCAACTCACCCAGTCCCAGCAGCAGCAGCAGAACCTTCAGCAGAGCCATTGCTGGTCCAGCTTCCTCTGAATGTCTGCAGTCCTGCAGCAGCTTTTAAACTCTGTTCACAACTTCCTGCTGGAAAGAAAGTCACCAATCAGAGAACAGAAATTGATCTGTCCAATCATCTGCTTACAGAGGAACTTTAACATCTCATCGTTCTAAAGAAACTTCAAAAAAGTTCTTGTTCCATTGACAGATTATTTCACTAATAACCAAACATTTCCCCTCTTATAATTAAATAATCAGCCAATGAAACAAGAACTGTTTCATCAATATTAAGGAATTGACTCAAAACAAGCAGCTCATATATTTTGCTGCAAAATTACTTGTAAGTTAGTTTTGCTTTATCTCAAGGGAACTGAAAGATTTACAGTTGAAAATAGACTAAAAATATTTGATAAATTTTCTGGTTTTGCAGTGCACAAGCTTGCAGTGAGTTTTGCTCAAGGGAAAACTTGATTGTAAACTTCAAGTAAAACAGATTCTCTGAAAAAGAGCGACTCATCGTTGTTTTGCAGGTTGACTGTTTGGTTTCCAATCTACAAGAATTCACATCTGCCTTTGCTCCTGAAAGTAGAATCATTTTGTTTTTTGATGAACTGTGAAAACGGTCATCTACAAACAGAGAAGGGTTTGCTTCTTTAATTTTGAAAAAGAACAAAATTACACTGCTGCGTGGTGAAGAGCATTTGCATTTGTTGTAAATCCAAAATTACAACAAAAATGAAAACTCATAAATTAACCTAATTAAATGAAAACAACTCTGATTTTTAAAACACATTTAACAGAAACCTATAGTAAAAATTTTAACTTATGTGATTCTTTTTATTAAAGACACAGACCTCTTTCATCACCCATGAGTCTTTGATTTACGGTTTTTCTTAATTGCTTTGATGCATTTGTGAACACAAGAGGCTGAACAGCAGCCCTTAGGGCAGTGGTTCTTAACCTTTTTAGAGGTACCGAACTCATCAGTTTCAAATCCGCATTCACCGAACCCTTCTTTAGTGATAAATAAAATACTTTTTTTTTTCCAAATTCAAGAAATAGGTATATGTTTTTTTGCTGGTGCTCAAAATGAGCTGTGCATGAACCTCACCTTGCTCAAAGAACAAAACCATGAACTCCCAACAAATTACGGTATTACTTTATTCTGGACCCGAAAAAATATTTCGGCCCCATAAAATAATTTCAGCCCCCAATATTATTTCTTTTACTATTTAATTAATTAAATTAATTTAATTAATTAAAAATACATTTTGATTTTTTTGAAGAATTTAAATTTTTTAAATAACTTAATTCTGTTTTTTTATTTTAAATTTAATTTGTTTGTTTTTTTTGTCATTTTCAATCCACAAAATACTTTTTGGGGCCAGAATAAAGCATTGCACAAATTACATACCTGCTAATCAGTGTGACTTCTGCTGTTGTTTTTGGGAGACCAGTTCAGACAGGCGTGGCTTCACCTTGGCAAGTGCATCTTCATAGAAAAGTCTGTTCATTTTCTTCTTTTTTTGCTCAACATATTTAGTATGGATTCAAATATTAAGAAAGAAACCACGCGACGTACAACGACGACAGCCGTTGAATACTGCGCGCACTAAATTGCCCCCAGCACTGACTGGCCAAGTCATGTGATCCTCTGCAGCAAGTGAAGGCCAAGCGGGGCGCGTCATCACGACTTTACACAAGTGTGTCTTTACCTCCGCGGCAGAGGCTCCGCCGAACCCCTGAGACCGACTCATCGAACCCCTGGGGTTCCACTCAGGAATATCCAGTCCCTCCTTCTACTGTAGAAACTCTTGCAGATAAAAAATATATTGTGACATGAAGGAACACCTAAAGACTAATAGTGCTGATGTAGTTTCCAATTAACAACTTTGTATTTGGAGAAATGATCACCTGTCCACTAAAGTGGACGTCATGCATCAGTGGCAATATTTTGACAGGTATTTACTGACATCATTACTATGACTTTAGATACACAATATGCACTATTAACAGCAAATATTTTGGCTATAAAATGTTCTTATATTTTAGTTTTTAACTTGAAGATTTAAGAGTAAAATTCCTATGTTGCCATTGTATTTTGTAACAAAGTCAGGCTTTTTTGTGGTTCTTATAAAATATAATTTTATTTATATTTAAATGTGTACATTGCATATCTTAATTCCAAACTCACCATGATGGACAGAGTGGCTTTAAAGTCCAATACATTACCACCATCTGTCATGATGTGTGTGGTTGAAGTGTGAACCCAAATGCAGCAGGCAGGAGATATAAAAGTTCTGTTGTAGATTTAATTAGAAATCAAACTTGCAAATATAAACAAAGTCCAAGTAACAAAATATACCCAAACCAGAGACATGAAGAGACCATGAGGAAACCAGGGAGAAGGGATGAGGAGCAGTGGCGTAGAGTAACAAGATGAACCGGTGAGTAACAGTCTGTGATTTGACTAATTAGAGACGTGATTACATATTCATCTGCTAATAAATAAAAAAATATCTCTATGTGGCTAAAAGTTAGTTTGGTACAAAGTTGAGCTAATGTGCTAACAAAGATCAAGTTAAGGAGAAACAGAAATACATGAAATACATAAAACGATCCCTGATGCTACATTGTGGAAAAACAAAAATGGAATTAAATTGTCCTTCGTAAAAGAAACTGAATCTTTTGAATTTATAGACAAAAAATGTTACAAGAAATTTATAAGTAGCACTATGTTATGGACAAAAGGACTCTTTGTCTTTTCTCTGTTTCATCTGCTCACATGCACACGGCTGTACGCTGACACAGGGCCGTGCAGAGACCTGTGGACGGGCAGGGGCTCAAAGTTAAAAAGGGGCACATTGAACAAGATCTTAAAACATTGTACAACATAACAAAAACCCATATTAATCAAGAATGCAATATTTAATCGGATCATAATATATCATTGTCATAATGTTGGTACAATGCAAAGCAGATTTGATGCTATTTGACTAAATAAACCCTAATGATATCTGACTGTTTAACCTATATAGCAACTTGGCTGCAGACTGCTTTAAAGCTCAAAAAAGCTCAGAGGGGTTAACTCTGTCATTTCTCTATGTTAGCACCTCTGACATCAAGAATTATAATTCAAATTGAAAAGACTCATACAAAGAGAGAGAGAGAAATTCATCCATCCATCCATCCATCCATCCATTTTCTGTTCACCCTTGTCCCTAATGGGGTCAGGAGTTGCTGGTGTCTATCTCCAGCTACGTTTTGGGCGAGAGGCGGGGGTCACCCTGGACAGGTCGCCAGTCTGTCGCAGGGCAACACAGAGACAAACAGGACAAACAACCACACACACACACACACCTAGGGAGAATTTAGAGACCAATTAACCTAACAGCCATGTTTTTGGACTGAGGGAGGAAGCCGGAGTACCCGGAGAGAACCCACGCATGCGCAGGGAGAACATGCAAACTCTGTGCAGAAAGACCCCAGGACGGGAATTGAACCCAGGACCTTCTTGTTGCAAGGTAACAGTGCTACCAACTATGCCACTGTGCAGCCCTGAGAGTGAAATTAAAAAGTTTAATTGACAAATGAAAGTCCTTGGCGCTCAGATCCAGGGGGAAAACGTTGCGATGGTAACCGCTGTCAGAGAGAATGAGCCGCTGTGTATGAAGATTAGAGACGTCTTCCTTCCTTGGGTCCTGACACAACTGGTGCAGAGGATGCCAAAGCCCAAATGGACATTGAAGAAACCGAGCTGAAGGCGGAGGAGGGGTGAAGGAAGGTTGAAGCTCAGCTAACGAGCAGAAGCTGATGAACAGCTGGACCTTATCAAGGGAGCGAAGCTTGATTATTTATTTGTGTATTTTGTATTTATTTATTTTATATTTTATTTATTTTTATTAAATTACAAACAAAAAACTAAATGGATGTGACTACATAGCTTTAATGAAAACAGGCACAAAAACTGCAGAGAAAGAATAAATGTCATTTGTAATACAATATTCTAAGATATCACATAAAAAATAATTAGAATCCATAAAAAGAAAGCCTGATCTAGATCAAAACCAATTCCTTAATCTGAGATATTTATTCAGTAAAAGGATGAGGTTCTCTGCTAATGAAAATTATTGCTGGTTATGAAGCACAGATTCTGACAAGATACACATTTTAATGCTCTTTAACATTTGCCCGCAGCCTGAAAAATGCACAAGTAGATGCCATTAAATTTTATCGAAAATGGACCTTGCTGAGGGTGTAGAGCTGGTCCAGTGTTCCACGACCAGGACAAAAACCACACTGCTCTTCCTGGATCCGAGGTTTGACTATCCGACGGACCCTCCTCTCCAGGACTCCTGAATAGACCTTGCCAGGGAGGCTTAAGAGTGCGACCCCTCTCTATTTTGGATCATACCTTCTGATCCCCCTTTTTGAACAGGGGGACCATCACCCCAGTCTGCCAATTCAAGGGAACTTCCTCTGATGTCCATGCAATATTGCAGAGTCTTATCCATCCCCAGGGCCTTGCCAGGAGCCCTTTAACCACCTCGGCGACCTCATCCCCAGAATCTCCCCAGAGTCTCCAGTCTCCACTTCCTCAATAGAAGGCATGTTGGTGGGATTGAGAAGGTCTTCGAAGTATTCTGCCCACTGGCCCACAACGTCAGCAGCACACTATCTCCACTATAAAAGATGTTATTGCTGCACTGCCTCCCCCTCCTGAGACACTGAATAGTGGACCAGAATTGCCTCGAAGCCATGTGGAAATCTTTCTCCATGGCCTCTCCGAACTCCTCCCACACCAAAGGTTTTGCCTCAGAAACCAACCGAGCCGCATGTCCCTGGGACAGCCAGTACCCATCAGCTGCTGCCGTGGTCCCACTGGCCAAAAAGGCCCAATATGATTCCTTCTTCAGCCTGACAGTATCCCTCACCGAAGGTGTCCACCAGCAGGTTCCCACCACGATAGGCCCAACGTCCTTGCGGCCACAGCTCCAGTAAGCTGCCTTGACAATGGAGGCGCAGAACATGGTTTACTCAGACTCAAAGTCACTAGCTTCCCCTGGAATGTGTTCAAAGTTCTCCCGGAGATGGGTGTTAAAGCTCCATCTCACATGACAAAGTCGATCAACGAAATATTTACATGTACTTTTTATTTACCATTTAGTTTAAGTCTGTTTTCTAGTGCAAATCTCTCAGTTCACTTGACATATGGCAAAACTAACTTACAAGTAATTTTGCAGCAAAATACTGTATAGACGCTGCTTGTTTTGAGTCAATTCCTTAATATTGATGAAAAACCTTTTGTTTCATTGGTTGATTATTTAAGTTATAAGAGGAGGAAATGTGTTATTAGTGAAATAAAGTCAGTGGAACAAGACGTTTTTTAAAGTTTCTTTAGAACGATGAAATCTTAAAGATCCGGGATGGACAGATTGGTGTCTGTCCTGTGATTGGTGGCTTTCTTTCCAGCAGGAAGTTGTGAACAGAGTTTAAAAGCTGCTGCAGGACTGCAGACATTCAGAGGAAGCTGGACCAGCAATGGCTCTGCTGAAGGTTCTGCTGCTGCTGCTGGGTGAGTTGGAGACACTGGAAACATTTCCACTGGTTCCAGTTAGGCTGCTGCTCTCAAATTTCCCTCTGATTCTGTTTCAGACTGAAACTTCTTTGCATATAAACTGTGGTGCTTTTTAATCTCTAACTGTTCATCCTTTTTCTGTTCCTGAGGCCATGTTTGCACCTGATTTCTGAGTAAAATCCTCTTTTTTCTTCTTTAGGTGTTTCAGTGAACTCAGATGTTTTTCTGCAGAAGAGAATCATTGGAGGTCGAAACTGTGATAACAAGGAGCGTCTTTATCATGTTCGGCTGGAGATGAGCAAGGGTGATAGAAAGGAGCGCTGTGGAGGATCTCTGATCCACCCTCACTGGATCCTGACTGCAGCTGACTGCTGGAAGTCGGAGCCAGGATGGTAGGAAAGAGACATGAAGACAGTTTTATCTGCAGATGATCAGGTTTTCTGTCTGTTCATTATGATCTAACCTTTTCGGCAGGAGTGACATAGCAATGTTAAAAGTTCATCCACGGACTGCTGGGCAACAGATTCATGTAATCCGACATACTCCTCTGATTTACGGCCAGCGGCATGACATCATGTTGTTGAAGCTTGACACACCAGTAACGGACGTCCCACTTGCTCGGCTATCAGACTGCAGGCGTCGTCTTAGAAGGTAAGTCTTTGATCAAAAACATGACTTCAGGTTTTCTGTCTCCACTCCTCCAGTCCTGCTGCCTCTGCTTCAACACACCTGAGTCAGGTAATCAGGCCACCAGCAGAACCAGAACCCATTTAGCTCAGGTGTGTTGGACCAGAGACACATGTAAAGGACGCAGGACACCGTCACTGAGGACTGGAGGTGGACACTCCTGTGTCAGTGGATGAAGTCCAGATTTATTTTCTGTTCCTTCATAGTTGTTTATAACAAGTAATTTTGTACATTATCTTGTATTTTAATATTTTATTCTGTTCTTTCATTGTTCTTCATAACTATTAATTTTCTACATTGTTATCTTGTATTTTTACATTTTATTCTTATTGTGTTTTAGAGGCGATGTTGTTCAGCTGGCAGGAGAGGGAGCAACGACAACCGGCGCCAATAATGAGCGATGTGAGAAAAATAGTTATAAGAACAAAATCTTTGTTTCTCTTTCTACAGAGAAGGTAGTGAATAACATGTTTATGATTCTCATGTTTCTCTACAGTAACCGATGCTGCTATTCCACCACATCTTCAATGTGTCGACATGAAAGTTGTTCAGGTTTCCCAAGTCCGTCCGGCACATGGCCATGTATTCTTTGCTGAAGCACCGAACAAGGATATATGTCATGTAAGTTTGTTTTTTCAGTATCTCTCTGCAGTGATTAGAAGACTTTTCTGTTTTACAACATAGTAAATAAATATATTGATAGAAATTTGTCCGCAGGGCGACTCTGGTGGAGCAGCGTTGTACAACAGCATGATTTACGGTGTGATCTCTTTTGGTGGAACAGACTACGCATGTCAGAGATCAGCTATAATCGTAGATGTGTGTGAATACCTGGAATGGATAAAACAAACAACTGGGCTTCAATAAAACATAAATTGTCATGAAATAAAATTTTCATCACATTTCCTCTCACATATAATTTTATCTTCATCAGTTTGATTCACATGTTTGTAGAATCATAATAAACCAATAGTTTTGTTTTCTCTCTCCTGATCTTGATCTCCCTAATGGATCTTTCTCTGCCTCAGAAATGAAAAATAAATCAATAAATGCATCAAAAGAAACATTTCCTGGCTGGTTGTCTTTACATTCATGGTTCCATTTTTTCAGTTGATATTTTCCCGTGACATCAGTTTTAAATCACATGAAGAGGAACACCAGAAGTAATTTATTTATATAGTTTTTGTCTTTATTTTACGCTTTTATTAGGCAGCCTAGAGCCCCTCCCTTTTGATTGACACTGCATTTGACCAATAATCTTGTGAAAGGGCTTTTTCCGCGCCAGTAATATTGTTTTGACATGCCTGTTTTCTTTCTGGAATATTTCTGACTGGTCAGCTCGGAGTCCTAAATCTGAAGCCACCGACGTGTGGCCAACACATGTCCTGTCATAAGGATATAAGGCATTTTGGGGTTTGTTTTGACATGAATCCACTAGCTGCCTGCATACCCAGGCGTAGTGTGCGCCTTTGTGGCATCAAAGTCAGGCTCTGTGTGCCCACATGCACCTTCATGTGAAACAGTGTTTACAGGACTCTTTCTCACCAATGGAGAACCACGGAGAGACACGTTGTCAGAACGTGTAAAAACTGGAGGTATTTAATCAGCAGAACTTCACAACTCACAGGAGTGCTCGATTTTGGCCGTAAGAGCTGACAAGTTTTGGATCTGAGAATACGGGAAACTTTTAGTCGTCTGCTGCCACAGTCAGAGAGAGGTGGGTAGAGTGTATCGAAGAGTGAGAATGGGAGGCCAAGGGGATGTTTGGATTGAAAAACGGAGACGGAGGGGTTTGGAGAACAAGGAGAGATGATGCGGGTGTTCAGCGGGAGGCCCAGTGAGGGGTGTAGGAGAGAAGTTGATACTAGTTGATACTCTAATGATGCTAGCATATCATTAGCGTGCAGAGGAAGGGAGGGACTGGGAGGATAGTGTACCATTAGAAGGAGGGGGGCACAGAGGGGTCAAAGGACAGATGGGGAGATTAGTGTACCATTGAGTTCTGCAGGGGTTGGACGGACGGACAGCGTATTGCAAGAAGGGGGAAGAGGTCTGACTGTACGCTAACCCCCTCTGAGTTTGACACCCCTGCTTGTCTGTCTGTCTCTGTTGCCCTGCGACAGACTGGCGACCTGTCCAGGGTGACCCCGCCTCTCGCCCGCAACATTAGCTGGAGATAAATACCAGCACCTCCCGACCCCACTGGGGTCAATGGTGTTAGAAAATGGATGGATGGAAGGACAAAGAAGTTCAATAATTAAAAACAATTTAAAAGTCAAAATCTGGAATGAAAAAAGTTTTCTGAAAATATTTAAAAACGGGTAAAACTAATTAAAATTAATAATTGCTTCTGGTTGCCACAAATTTAACATAAAAATGATATTAAATTTCCTTCTTTTACAGCTAAAGTGTCATTGTCAATTTTAATTTGAACACTTTTTATTGGCTTACATAAAGCTATAAAAATTAATTATCTTAAAAACATTAACATAAAAACTGCCTGGAATAAAAGAGGAAGTGCAAATATTTATTTTCTTTCACTGTTGAAATTAAAATCTAAATTACATGTTTATTATGTAAAACTTCTCAGAAATTACAATTTGGTTTTCAAAAGTTTAAACATGACAGAAGTTCTCTGTACATTTTATAGTAATATCAGGAAAAAGTATTACATAACAATAAAGTAAACACTTTATTGTTATGTTTCTCACTGACAATATTACATGAAATTAAAAAGAAAAGGTTTGCATCATCAAATATGATAGCCTTATTAATTCAATAATCATCATCCAAATAATAGTATTAACAATTCAGGAATATTTTATTATGCTGTTATTAAATTATAGAAAATTTTTCTAGAGTTGACGTTCATTTTATTCTTCATACTTACAGACATTAACTGTGTCAGGATTTGAGTTTTTCAGTGTGTTTATTTTGGGTTTCTGTGTCTTTTGAGTCTCGGTGTTGTCCTGTCTCCCCCTTGATTGTTCCCAGGTGTGTCTCGTTCCGTCGTTACCCTCTGTGTATTTAATGCCACCTGTGTTTCTGTGTTTTGTTGGGTCCTTGTCATATGAGTCGTTTCAGTCTGACTTTTTGTCCATTCGTTTCCAGTTGCTACCAGTGTTGAGCCCTGGCTTCCGCTCAGCTGTGCTGCCTGGATTTTGGACTACTTTGTACTTATTTTTCATTATTAAACCACCTTCATTTTCTCCTACCTGGGTCCACAGCGTCCTGCCTCACCACCTCACACCGCATTTCCTGACAAACGAAAGTTTCAAATTCATAATTGTATCAAAAAATACAATTTTGGATGAAGATGAGGGGTATTTCATCCAGCTCTGGATTATTTGGGGATTAAAGTTATTTTGTAAATTAAATTGTGAGAATATATTGTTTCTGAATAAATAAAACGTCTGTTTGTTATAATCAGTAATTATACTCACTGTTATATAGCCAGAAAATAAATGTCTGTTGTCTGATCAGATTGTAACTCTTGTATTTATTCCTGGTTATTAGTGAAGAAATTAATGGATTTCCAATAAAATATTTAACATATTTTTAGTTTTAAAAGCTGTTGATCTCATCATTAAATAAAATTAAAATCTGCATCAGACAGTTCTTGCAGAAAACAATAACATCTGCAAATTAACACAAGATCATATTGGCCATTTTCTGGGAACTAGTGATGGCAAATTAAAGCCTCGTGAAGCAATGAAGCTTCCCGGCCCGTTGCTTTGCCCAAAGGTTCGTTACTCGGTGGTTCATTTGTTTCTCACTAATGACATCTGCTGTTGAAACTGTGGCAGCCTTGTCACTCAGATTACGGAAGAGGATTAGGGCCACTGGATAAAAAATAATTTTGACTTTAATCTCAGAATTCTGAGATTAAAGTCAGAACTGTCTTATGTTTTTGTCCCAGTGGCCCTAATCCTCTTCCGTACTCAGATAGACACTTAAAAAAATTTGTAAATGCAGTATCGTCACAAAGTTTTTGTCAAACTCATGTTTAGTAACAGGAGAGTCAATTAAATCCTATTTAACTGATCTTTTTTAATTATTAGAAGTATTTGTAGGCAATCATGATATATGTTGATTGTCAGTGGCTGTTTTCTTTCGTCATCGACTGATTTGACAATAGACATTTGTTTTAGTGTATTTGAAGTGCAGTGCTTGTTAGGGCAGACAGTATTCTTTGAGTTTTGATTTGCCTCTTGAAAAATTTAAATTCTTTAAAAATTCTCTTCTTCTTGGATTCCTAGTTGTCTCTCTGATCTGGTCCCTTATAGTTTTACTCATCAGGTCAGAATTTTAATCTTCCACCATCTTTAAGTCTCTTTCTGCTGTGCAAGACTGATATATCTCTGCAGAACAAAGAAATATATTTGTTCTGCAAAGACATATCTTTGCATATCTATATCTACTATTTCACCTTCTTGAAATAGTGGAAATTTCAATGAGGTGAGAATTTTGGAGGTGAAGGGGTTCATTATTTTTATTTAAGAATCTTGTGATCGATCATCTCAAGTCTTCCCAGATGTCAGATTTTTTCTTCTTGCTGGCTCCATTTCAGTCAAGTTTATTTGTTTAGCACATTTCAGCAACAATGCAGTTTCAAAGTGTTTTACATAATAAAAAACACAAATATAAAGTCATAAAATATTCCATAACCAACAATTGAGAAAACCGGTAACAAACATTACATTTTGATGAGTCCCATCTTCAAAATCATTAAAGCACATTAACTATAAAAGGTTCCTTTTATTTTGGCCATTGCTGAAGACAAATATTCCTCTGTTGCGCGATGAAATACAATAACCCACGAAGCAGCACGGAAAGCTGCTGTATCTCAGTGGAGACCCTGCTGCTTTGTTTTCTTGGTTTTCTGTGGTTCTTTACATTTTAATTGTCTTTTAAACAACACGGAACAATACAATTGTTTTGGTGGAATCAAGTCTTGTCCTCATTAGTTTACAAACCTTAAGTGGCTTACTGGTGCTTTATTTCCTTGGATGCAATTGACACCTTCTATTTACCCTGCTCCAAGATGTGAATTTAAGGGGCAGAGGAACAAACTATTTCATACCCTTGTATTGCCACAGTAAGATCAAGTTAAGAACAAACCTAAATATAAAAAAAGGCCTTGATGCTACATTGGGAAAAACAAAGACTAATGGAACTAAAATGTCCTTCATAAAAGAAACTATGAATCTTGTGATGTTTTTTTATAGACAAGAAAAGTTACAAGAAACTAATAAGGAACACTCTGTTATGGACAAAAGGACTTTCTTTTATCTGCTGACATGCACCCAGCTGCACGCTGCCACAGGGCTGTGGAGAGACCTTTGGAGGGGCAAGGGCCACTAAAGTGGTCACTAGTGCATCATACAAAACACTGCAATACATTACATACTGTATACTCATTCCAAACTGACCATGATGGACAGAGTGGCTTTAAAGTCCAATGCATTACCACCGTCTGTCATGATGTGTGTGGTTGAAGTGTGAACCCAAATGCAGCAGGCAGGAAATGTAAAAGTTCTGCTGTAAATTTAATTCAAAATCAAACTAATCAAACTAAAAGAACAAAGTCCAAGGAACAAAACTAAACCCAAACCGGAGACATGAAGAGACCATGAGGAAACCAGGGAGAAGGGATGAGGAGCAGTGGCGTGGAGTAACAAGACGAACCGGCGAGTAACAGTCTGAGATTTGACTAATTAGAGACGTGATTACATATTCAACTGCTAATCGAAGAAAAAAAACAAAAAAACATCTGTTTTATGTGGCTAAAGGTAAGTTTGGTGTAAAGTGTAGCTAATGTGCTAACAAAGATCAAGTTAAGGACAAACAAATACCAACATAGAAAAATAAATCCTTGATGCCACATTGTGAAAAACAAAAATGTAACTGTTTTTGTTCTTTGTAAAAGAAACTATGAATCTTGTGAATCTATAGACAAGAAATGTTACAATAAATTCATAAGGAACACTCTGTTATGGACAAAAGGACTCTTTGTCTTTCCTCTGTTTTATCTACTCACACAGCTGCACGCTGACACAGGGCCGTGCAGAGACCTTTGGAGGAGCAGGGGCTCAAAGTTTAAAAGGGGGACATTGGTCTTGATGTCACTTGTGTGATTAATTTTAAAGGTAACTTTATTTTTTGTTACTGTTAAACTAAAATCTCCAACATTGGGAAATGGGATGATGTCGGGTTTTCTTCACAATGTTTAAAGTAAGAAATCATCAACTTCCACAAAGTATACAAAAAATGTTTTGTGACAGAGAGGGGGGGTTATTATTTAAGAAAAGGACATTTTAAAAAACAATGTACTAGAACAACCTGAAAGAGTTTTTGTTTATAGGTGTGTGGAGTAGATTGAATGGATTGAATGGTGAGTAAAGAAAGTACAAGTCTAAACCAGCTCAAAAATTTTTTTAAAATTGAGCTTATTAGGAAATATGTTCTATAAGATTAGCATTTTAAAGTCCATAAATGCTATTGATGATATAAAAAGTGTTTAAATAATTGTACATCTGAAGATGAGAATGTAAGATTTAAATATCATTTAAGGTGGAAATAATGTATGTCTCTTTTGTGTTTTGACATTTAATTGATTATATGTTGATGAGTATGAAAGGAGCAGGACATTATAAGATCTTATATCTTCTATCTTCTCCTTTTCGAACAGATAATATAAAATTGCATGTCACTTGGGCATAATGACTTGTTTTAACTTTTATTTTCTTTTTCTTCTTTCTTGATTTTGCTTTTGTTCGAAATAAATAAATAAATAAATAAATAAACATAATATTATCAGTGAAAAACATAACATTTAAGTATTTAATGGCACATTTTAGAAGTACTAAAATCTTTTTACTTTTCCAAATCTTACTATACAATTTAGAGAACTTCTCTCAAGTTTAAACTTTTGAAAACAAGATAGTTTTTTCTGAGAAGTTTTACATAATTAACATGTAATTTAAATTTTAATTCCAACAATGAAAAAAAAATATTTTTTTGTACTTCCTCCCTTATTTTACAGGCGATTTATATGTTAATATTTTTATGATAATTATTTTTTTATAGCTTTATGTCAACTTTAAAAAGTGTCAAAATTAAGCATTTTAGTTAACAATGACACTTTAACTGCAATAGAGGATAATTTTCTACTATCATTTTAATGGTAAATATGTAACAAACAGATGATACCATTAATTAGTTGTACGTGTTTTGAAATATTTTCTTAAAACTTCTCATTCCAGATTTTGAATATTAAATAGTTCTTAATCATTTAGCTTTTTGATTCCTTTGAATTTTTATTAAAAATTTTGTTTTTCAATTAGTTTTACGTTATAAGGATTTTATTTGTTAATTGTTGTATTATGTGCCTTCTGTTTCATTATTTTTGTGCACAGCTCTTTGGTCTTGTTGGAGTTTAAAGTTCTCTAGAACTAAATCAGGAAGAGTAACTCCAGAGCTGCAGAGTTTAGATGCTGCATGTTCATTTCTGATGTAAAATTAAAACAAAAACTGAATAAATTAATTACTTCTCGTGTTCCTCATCATATGATTTAAAACTCATGTCACGTTTTTTAGATTCAGTTCAGGGAAAATATCAACTGAACAAACTGAACCATGAATGTAAAGACAATCAGTCAGGAAATGTTTCTTTTTGATGCATTTATTGATATATTTTCATTTCTGAGGCAGAGAAAGATCCATTAGGGAGGTCAAGATCAGGAGAGAGAAAACAAAACTATTGATTTATTGTAATTCTACAAACATGTGGATCAAACTGATGAAGATACAATTATAAAATTATATGTGAGAGGAAATTTGATGAGAATTTTATTTCATGATATTATGTTTTATTGAAGACCAGTTGTTTGTTTTATCCACCCCAGGTATCCACACACATCCAAGAATACAGTTGATTTCTGACATGCTTCTTCTCCAGCAAAATAAATCACTCCGTAAATCATGCCATTGTAGATCGCTGCTCCACCAGTGTCGCCCTGTAGAAAAGTTTGTATCAACATATTTTTCTATGTTGTAAATCGGTAAAGTCTTCTAATCGCTGTAGAGAGATACTGAAGAAACAAACTTACATAGCATACATCCTTGTCCCGTGCTTCTGCATAGAATACATGCCCATGTCTTGGATGGTGTAGAGAAGCTCGAACAACTTTCATGTCGACACACTGAAGACGTGGTGGAATAGGAGCACCGGGTACTGTAGAGAAACATGAGAATTATAAACTTGTTCTTCCCTCAATCTTCTCTGTGGAGACAGAAACAAAGATTTTATTCTCATAACTTTTGTCTCAATGATGAGACAAAACTTTGGATCTAATGTTCCCTCGCCCAGACGCAGGTCACCGGGGCCCCACTCTGGAGCCAGGCCTGGAAGTGGGGCACGATGGCGAGTGCCTGGTGGCCGGGCTTTTAGCCATGGAGCCTGGCCGGGCTCAGCCCGAAGAGGAAACATGGGTCCCACCTCCCATGGGCCCACCACCTGTGAGAGGGGCCAAAGGGGTTGGGTGCAATGTGCCATGGGTGGCGGCCAAGGGAGGGGGCCCTGGCGGTCCAATCCTCGGTTGCAGAAGCTGGCTCTTGGGACGTGGAATGTCACCTCTCTGTTGGGGAAGGAGCTGGTGTGTGAGGCTGAGAGGTTCCGGCTAGAAATAGTCGGTCTCACCTCGACGCATGGCTCTGGTTCTGGAACCAGTCTCCTTGAGAGGGGCTGGACATACTTCCACTCTGGAGTTGCTCATGATGAGAGGCGCCGGGCAGGAGTGGGCATACTTGTTGTCCCCCATCTCGCCGCCTGTACGTTGGGGTTTACCCCGGTGAATGAGAGGGTAGCCTCCCTCCGCCTTCGGGTACGGGGACGGGTTCTGACTGTTGTTTGTGCTTATGGGCCGAACGACAGTTCAGACTACCCACCCTTCTTGGAGTCCTTAGAGGGGGTACTGGAGAGTGCCCCTCCTGGGGA
>CAEFZX010013482.1:0-17407 GCA_903066825.1 Alfaro cultratus | reverse complement strand
ACACACACACACAAAAAGACTAATATATATTATTACAGATTTTTTAAAAAAAAAAAAATATATATATATATATATATATATATATATATATATATATATATATATATATATATATACCAAGCCTATTCAGATGCATTTCAGACCATGTCAGATCAGGAGCCCAGATTTGTTGGTGTCAAATAATGAACTCTTTGCTGAACTGCTTAGACACATCAACAAGCCCTCATTATTTTTGCATGAATGCCTTTAGCTGCAGAGCAAACAAAATGACGTCGGTCAAAGATCTGCCGCCACAGAGACAACTTTCCCAGAAGCTACTCAAACTGACATGTTTGATAGTTGTAGGTCATCTGGAAAGTAGGAACTTTTGATAAGTGTCGTCACCTAAAATGATCTGTTAGGAAGCAAAACTAATCCATTATCAGCTGAATAATCCTGTAGGTCACTTAAGAACATGGCAGCATCCAGACAAACCTCTTCAGGAGCTTTAGGAACTAAATTTGACCCAATGAAACTTAAAAAATTAAAACAGGCCTTTTAACTTTTGTTACTTTTAGGTTTGCTTCATTTTTATTTCTACATATTCAAATAAAGTGTTCACAAAATGTATTCTCATTCCTTGAAATATTTCTCCCATTCTGTGACTTTCCAACCACAAACCTCAATGTAGTTTATGTGGATCCTCATGTGATACACCATGACTTTTCAGTTTTCATCCACAACTGAAAAAGTGTGTGTAGAGGTTCTGTTAACTTTGAACATTACCATTATCGCTACATCCCCACTTTCAAAAAGGGTAGTGGCAACATTATACAGGGGGGACACTTTCCCTCAACAATTACATGGTTGATGAGAAGATATAGAGAAACACAGAACTGTTCAACCTGTTAGCTGATGCAAAAGGTTTGGGATGGCACTGGACGTCATCTTCCAGCAGGACATTAACCCCCAAAATACAGACAGACAAACAGCAGCGTGGTTTAGATCAAAGTATGTTCATGTGTGAGAATGCTGCAATCGATCTCCCCTCTTAAAACCAATGAAGGATCTGTGGCAAGACTTCAAACTTGTTGTTCACAGAAACTCTTAGTTAATTCTGATTGCTCTCAATCTATTTGGCAAACTACATTGTGTTGGTCTATCAAAAATAAAAATAAAAATATGCTGAATGTTGTGGTTGTGATGCAACAAAAAGTGCAAATGTTCAAGGGGAACTGACTAAAAACTTCCAGCTACCTTCCAAATGTAAAAAGAAATACACTGGTGAAGTATTTCAGGCTGATTCTTCGTTGCAGGAATCCAATAAAATACTCTGCTGTCAGTAAGGCAAAGTGGGAATGATGCTCTGTAAAGAAATTGTCTGCCCATTAACTCCCCTTTGGTCAAAACCTCGAGAGAACAGATCCAACGTGCTGCTTTCCTTCCACAAAGACTCCTTTGTTTCTCTAAATAGTTCCCAAGCCTTGTTTAATGTCAACATGCTACATTCATCAAACTCACTAAAATCAGACAATTAAAAGAAAACTAAAGACGTTTATGAGATCGTGCAATGGGATAATAAAGCCTGGGTTGTTTCCCTTCCCGGTTTACAGCTATGAATTTTTCCAATTTCTAGTTACATTCATCACACCTGCAAAAGCACCGCAATAATCTGTCTCAAGTAATTACAATTTGTGCCACTCAGTTCAGTTTCACAACAGCAAGCATGTAAGGGCCCCAAGGGACTTCATTCAGTAGTAAAAAGCGGTTTCAAAAAGGACTAAACGAAATACAGACTGGATAGCTGCTTTTTCAAATGATGCATACAAATGATGCAGGAAAAAACAAAATGGGACACCGAATACAATTCTGGAAATTTGCACGTTATCCAAAACAAACTGTGAAGTGTGAGAGCACCTCATCGGGGCCTGTGGCAGATTGCATAACATTGTAAAAGACTTCAGTTTAAGTCTCATGAGAGACAGCAAACATTCCTCACAATAAAAATGCAAAAAATAAGAAGAAGAATGGTCAGACATCTTAGTTTTCATCTCTATCAGAATTTCTGCTCTCTTGCCATCACTGTGTGCACTCTACTTTAAGTCCCAGAATCCATTAAAGTTTATTTATAGAAACACTATATTTACACATATCCTCACCTCCTACCTTACGTCTGTCTCTTTCTGTTGGTAACAAGTGATCATTACGCTGATGGGAGTGCAAGGGCTGCTGCTGGCAGAGACAGCAGCTAAAACAGGCTGCAAGCTGACAGTGCCACAGTTTCACAAATCCTAAGGAATAGTCTACATATCAGTGATTGGACAAGTGCCTTTACATTTGTGCTTACAGATAAGTAGGCTGATGTTATCCCAGATCATATTAGAGTGTAAGGACATGTCAACAAAGATTTATATGCATTTATACAGGTTAGCAAAATTATATTAATGCTAGACACTGCTACGCACAAACCTTAAATTTTTATACATTTCATCACAATTTTAAACCAAAGAGTTCACCTTCTATCTTATTGCAATAAGATATCTTAATATCTTATTTCAACACAAATCATGAAGTGGAAGGAAACAAGAATTTGATTTTAAGAATGTTTCATAACTGAAAATTTGAAAAGTGTGGCATGCATTTGTATTCAGCTTTCTTTGATTTTATACCCCCTAAATAAAATTTTGTGTATCTAACTGCCTTCAGAAGTCAGCTGTTTAGAAAACAGACATGCGTACAATAAAATACCCAATAAATCAAATTATGTTGGCTTATATTATAACAGGATTATATTACTGGGTTAATCCCTGGTAATAAGGTGTTAAACCAGGTGTTCTCTCAAGGCTTCCAAGGTTTATTAAGGACAAACAGAGAGCAAAGTTAACCATGAAGGCCAAGGAAAACAGCATATAAGTGTGGAGAAGCATAAAGTTGAATTATGCCATAAAACAATATAATACAACATCTCACAGAGAGTTGTTCAATCCACCAATTAAAAACAATGCAGTGCAGCTTACATCCAAACTTACCAAAATATGTCTACCCACACAGACAGACTGAGCAAGGTCAACACTATTCAGAGAAGTTGCCTAAAGAGCCATGCTAACACAAGAGGAGCTGCAAAGATTCACATGTGGAGGGAATGCAAGCACTCTGCAAATGTGTGAAGCTGATATACTGTACATACCCCAAAAGGCTTGTAACTACAAAACACAGAACTAGATGTCATCTGACAAAAAAAAATTATTTTTTTGTTTTGTATTTTCCAATTAATAATTTCATTCATACCATAAATATGCACCACTTTGTGTTGGTCAATAACATAAAGTCCAAAAGATTTTAATATCTTTAGGACATAAACTCCTGTGAAGGAGCTTAAAGGTTTATCAATACTTTTGCAAGGAGCTTTAGCTGCACAGGGCTATATAACAGTACTTTGCAGACAAATGTCACCATTGTTGATTATAAAGACTTTTATAGAAATATGGACACACCTCTGTGTGCATTTGAGCAAAGGCTGCATTTCTAACAAAGCCTTGGACATTGCTCTGATAAAAAAGTTGACTGCATTCATGTGACAAGGAGTTAGGCCTTATGGCTTTGCATTTTTGTGAAGAATGTCAACTATTTCAACATGATTCTTAGTTGATATACAGTACAGACCAAAAGTTTGGACACACCTTCTCATTCAATGAGTTTCCTTAATTTTCATGACTATTGATATTGTAGATTCACACTGAAGGCATCAAACTATGAATTAACACAAGTGGAAATATGTACTAAACAAAAAAGTGTAAAACAACTGAAAATAAGCCTTACATTCTAGTTTCGTCAAAGTAGCAACCTTTTGCTGTGATTACTACTTTGCACACACTCTGCATTCTCTTGATGAGCTTCAAGAGGTAGTCACCTGAAATGGTTTTCACTTCACAGGTGTGCCCTGTCAGGTTTTTCTACAATCTAATCTACAATTTTCATAGTCATGAAAATAAAGAAAACCCATTGAATGAGAAGGATGTGTCCAAACTTTTGGTCTGTACTGTCCCATTTAGGAATTCCAGCATCATCAAGATTAGCTACAAACAACAGGTTGTCATGTAATTGCAAGAGTGGCCTTAAAAAAGGAAAAAGGGATATAAAATCCCATGCTCTTAGAAAAACAAATCTCCACTTCTATTTTATTCAGTCCAAATGAGGCAAGAGTCAGGAGGCTGAAGAGTAAGAAAAGCTTAAGAGCCAGAAGCCAAACAGAGTTAGCATATGACAAGAGGATAATATCCCTGTTTGTAAATCTGGATCAGAGGTGAAAAACAGACCAGAAACGAAAAAACATTTCACCAAGTGTAAAATTCTCAATCTCTTGTGTTGTACACCCAAAAGAACAATTTCCACTTTTGTATTTGCTGAAGATTCCAGCTGTTAGTTTGTTGTTAGATTAAATACATAACATCTATCACAAACTATCTTTATCAGGTGGTTTTAGAATAGCCATAATCTTTGGAATAAAAAAGAAAGTCGGCAACAGCTATCAGCAGAGACAGAAATGTAAATGGTGGAGGGAGATGCACATTTTGCTGCTGGAAAAACAGAAACTATTTTGAGCTTCTGTCGCCAAGTTCGGTTATTATAAGTGGCTATGGGCTTGTTTTTTTTGTTTTTTTTCCCTAAAGTCGCTTGCAAATTTAATGAGTCGCAGATTGCGCTTTTTTGGGCTCGTTTTTGAACGTGAAGTTGCTCATTTGGGCTTGGAAATAAGCAGAGATGCATAATAAATCCCAGAATTTGTCTGGCATCCAGTTAGTTTTAGTCCATCATTTCCCCGGATGATCCGTCACACTGTTAATGTCAAGTTAATATATGACTTGTGAAATACGTCGAGCTTTGCGTTGTGCTCCAGAAAACCACAAACCTCAAGATTAATATGAACAGCGCAATAAACGTTAAAACAGCGACGAATGTACGAGTCCGTAAAGTTGTGCAACTCAACGCCATTATAATTATTAATATTAAGAGAAGTGTCACAAATCTGTGCAGCAGCCATCTGAATTGTGGAGCCGCAGGAGGAGCTCTGTGCGCTGCGACACCAAATGCAGGGCTGTAAAGAAGAACCTGGAGGCTGGGGGCTTTAAAATCCTTCTTAGAGTTTTCCAGACAATAGAGGAACACACAAAAACACGCACAAATCACTAACTTTTTTTTGTACTGTTGTAACCATTAAAAAATCTCCTCTTCAGTTCAACCTTATAAGTGGAGACACATTGTTGATGTTACCATTATAAAATACCTTGTAATTAAGTTTTTACAAAGATCAATGTAATTTTCACAAGTGGTGGAGTGTTGTTGTTAGCAGCTGCTGAAAGTAACTAAAAAAGTTACTTTTAATGTAACTTAGTTACTTTCCAAATCAAGTAGTCAGTAATCTAACTAAGTTACTTTTTCAAGGAGTAATCAGTACCGTAATCCAATTAAAGTAACTTTTTCAAAGTAACTATGAAAAAATTGATTTATATGTAGTTTTACCCTTCTGTAGTCTGTGCTTAAGGGAAAATGTAAGCACACAACTTACAAAAAAGAAAAACTGTTCTGTAACTTTTATAAATCTTTTTGGAAAAACAAACATTAACCAACCCTTTGTGTGACTCAAAACTTTCTTTCCTCCTTGACAGTAATACCAGGCACCGAGTTTCAACATCATTAGTCTACCTCTTCATTATTCAGAGTCGTGCTTCTCCCTCCTATCATCTCTTATCTACCCTCTCTCTCCACATAGACTTTGCCCCTCTCTTGTCATTTGCAGCACAGGAAGCAGATCAATAATGAGTTCAAATGTACTGACTAAGTGCTTACCTTGGATACTCGGGGCCATTCAATCCAGCCTGGGACTCGCATCTGCCTGCAGTAGAGTCAAGTTTCTCATGTCTGTGGAGCTCAGGGGCCTTCTGAGAAAACACATTGGAAAGTAGAAAGAAAAAAAAGAACAGTAATTCATAATATTAATATTCCTGTAAATGTAATGTTTTTGAAAAACTTTAATTGGGTTGATGCAAATGCCAAATATTCTAGCCAGGTTGTATTCACCACCATTCAAAATGGAGCTTTGCGATGTCGGAACTTATTTTAAGAGGATTTCAATTCTAGGGAATCAGAAAAGCAGAACGTTGCAAGTACAGTCTCACTTAAACATAAACTCCCACCCCCTACCCCCCAAGACACAAGCCCTGTAAAGTCGGCATTTAAAAATGTCGGTCCAATTTCTTCCTAAAAGAAGCACTTTAAATGTCAGCTAAATCTGACATTGTAGTGATTCTTGTGGACCACCAACTAGCCATAGCCATGTATGACAGGCCAAACAGCTCTTCGTCGTGTTTAGACCAAAATTATTTAATTGATTACATGCGGTAATTATGTGGGTTTTTATTAATATACTTGTTTCACCTTTCAATAATTTGTACAACTTTTTTTGTCAAATCAGTTTAGTGGTCTTGAAGCAGCTAGCTCGAGCCGAAAAATGGTATAAAGTCCCACTTTTAACCGTCACTATCTAAAACTCGACTTCGAAACAACCTCTAAAGAATTACTAACGCGCAATCAAAATGCGCCAGTCTTGACTTCACTCCACAAATTAAGTCTTTAAAGTGCTCCTCTGACCGACAGCACCTCACCATTCTCACAAGCTGCTTTAAAAACAGACGAAACTCACCATGCAGAGGGCTGGAGTCGCCGAACAGAGCCACGAACGAACGCGAAGATTCGGATACTAAACCGTTTAATAACGTTTACCAGCTCCACGTACAAAGCAGTCTTCACGCCTCGTTTTGTCTCTCCCCCTGTTGACAAGCCTCTGTCAGTTCCTTAAAGAAAAAAAAAAAAAAGAATACTGTAGAGTTTTTCTTTCTCAGACCAGAGCAATCAAACCCGCAGCTGGAGTGGTCAAATTTTTAATCGTTGTTGATTGACAATCGACATTTCGATAGAGCGATTGGTCATGCCTGCAACAGATGATGCAGATGCAAAATGCAAAGTTACTTTACTGTTACTCCACGTTGTTGAAATGAGCAGTACAGCATTGTTGAACGCTACACTTTTATCAGTCAATTTACTTCAATATTTTTAATCTAAAAAGTGAAACTCATATTAGAGTGATTTAGTGTTCTATTTGGGTGGTTATAGGCTACAAAAATGAAGACCCAAATTTCAGCTTTAAAAATAAATTACTACATTTAAATTACAGTTTTCAGTGACACCAACTAAAAGCTACATTTTTAGTTGGTGTCACATTACGTATATTGCACTACTGGATCAGAAACAATATCTGTATCTTACCTGGGCCAAGAAGAAAATGAACTGGATTGTTAATTGGTATTCCAACCACTTCACTGATAAAAGTACATTTTGCATTTTATTTAAAAATCAAGGTCCAATTACTTTTTGTATTGGTCTTATGCAATGTTTTATTTTCTGAGAAACTGAAAGGCAGAGTTTGCAAGATGCTGGAGGTTCAGTGTGAGGCTTTTACAGGCAGTGATAATTTGAGTAGCCTTGTAGGGTTATACATCTGTTGGTCCAAAGTCACAGCAGCCATGACCACATCAGACTTCCTCCTCCAACAAACTATATATAGAAATTCTTCCCTCTCTGCCAAAAGTTCCAGCTTAATGACCATGGAAAAATTGTCCTCCTCATCATCATTGGACAACAAACTAGCCTAATTTAACAATCGTGAAGAATCTATGAGGTTTTGCAAAGAGGAAGATGAGACAGGATGCCCAGCCCAACAATACATGCCAGTCTACCTTCCTTAACATCACAGCAGTGTCACATGCTGCCCACCTTCATACCACGCTGCACTGATTCAGTATATGCAACTGGGACCCCAACTGAGTATTGAAAGTATACAAAGTATGTGAACATAATTTTCAGAAGGAAAAAAATCCCAGAATAGTAAATATATTTTGTTCTATTGCATGTTTTCCTTCCCCTCAACTTGCCATTTGTATGGATGAATAGAAAACACTGTGAACAACAAGATTCTTTACTGATCTATTGTGGCTTACCCTTCCTGTGGAGTACCGTATCAGTCAATTTTCTTATCGGTCTTATGCAATGTTTTATTTTCAGAGAAATTGAATTTTAGAGTTTTTTCATAGGTGTAAGCAATAGTTATAGTTAAAAACATTTTCCTCAGTTTAAATAAAACCTATTGCATTCATAGTACAGAGTCTAATTATGGTAAAGGCATGAATCATCAGAGTGTACGAGCAATTAACTTTATAGACAAAGATGATTTTAAAGTTTGAATATTTATTGATCAAAAGTCTTATATGATAAACACTGATTTTGATGTGAACGACATTCAACATGTTCAAATGAAACTTAAAAAGATATGAAATCATGCTATTTTCTTGCCATCTAGTGGGTTTTGATTGCAACTACACTTAAGTAAGACATTTCCACAATCAGTTTCAGTTTAAGGCAGCATGACACATATTTGTTTTAGGACAATAAAACAATCCCTTTTATAGCGCTTAGTGAAACTCTATAAGTTAGTTCAGAGGTTTAGTTCTCAAGCTTTTCATTTCACCTTAGAAAACACCAATCTTGGACATCTTTGAGAGCTCAATCAAACCAAAATTGATAATGTACAATTATAATATGACACTAATTACTACTTGGTAAGCCAGTCTAGGCTTAGCTGACTTTGGAAAAGTGTTCAGTGTGATGAAATGGATGAGAATCCGCACCTATGTTAGAATTAATCAGAAACCTGTCAGAATATATGTAGTAAAAACTTTAGCACAACAGCACAACTCTGAATCCAGTTTTTGGCCTTTTTAAAATTATTTTCAGTCCTTTCATCATAAAATACACATCTTCTGTATATCATTAGCACATGTTTGGTGGGAGGACTCAGCTGAGGAAAATACAGTTTTATGCAGTGACAATGCCTTTACCGCAAATTTTACTTTGCAGTAGAATTTACATTACATTTAATTTTTTTTTGACAGATTAATTTTTATTTAAGGAAGTTTTTCTTTTCCTAGGAAGAGGAAATTTACTGAAATTTTGTTGACTAAAATATGAAGAAAATGATTTTTTTCCCCCGGTACATTTCCAGTATTTGTCCAACATTTGGCAGTGTTAGAAGTTAGATTTTAATCTTATTCCTATTAACTGCCTAAAAATCATATTTTTTATAGTTAGTCATGCTTTGTGAGTTTTTGATTAGTTATGTCCTGTTTTTTTTTTTTTAAGGACGAAGATCATTGATGAAAACTTTGACAAAATAAACCCTGGTTCAGCAACCAGTTCCAGTAACAATTAAAGCACTTAATCAACCCATAGTTTTTAATTTGTAAATTACAAGTTATGAGTGTCTCTCATAACTTGTAATTTTATGTGTGATAAAATTACACATAAAATTACCAGTGGTGGCACACCAACCACAACCATGACCTGGGTTAGAAAGACAGCTTGACATGACAGCAATGAATAAGAGCAAAACCTGAATCACTCTGATTGCTTTTCTATTAAGTTTTTGTAGCGAAAATCAGTCATAAAAGTCACAACCAGCTTCATATGTGACTCCTGTCACATAACAGTTTGATGGAGAAAGCAAGGTCCACTGTGTAAGCTAACAGTGTGACACTGGAAACCACTGTTTCCATGATGACCACATTGAGATTGTTTGGGTTGGATTCCGTCTCACTCAGCTGCAGTATCTTGGTCAAACAAATAACAGTGGCCAACATGTAGAGCAGCACCCCAATCAGACTGAAGGCAGCCAAAAATCGGTCAAAAGGCAGGAGGCATCGCCCAGCAAAGTCACCCAGTATCACCACCAGGATGACGAGTGATATGAAGATGCAAATGCCATATGAGACGCAAGATATCCAAAATTGCCAAAGTACTCCAGTCGTCAAATTGGAGATTGTCACCATCAGAGGGATCATCTTCAACCCCCCCCAAAGTTGGATAATCTTGAGGAAACCAGGCAAGGTGCTAATGTAGCCTCTTTGTTCGTGCGCTTGGGTGCGAAGAACACAAGACTCGGAAAAATAGGCCATGAAGGTGAGACCAGAAGCCACTGTAGCAGCCAAAGCGCGTGGAGACACAGTTCCATGATCCATGACTATCCAGGGAAAAACCACAGTGGAGCTGAGACTCATCAACACTCCCAACAGTGCCACCATCATGGTCAGGTTCTTCCAGGATATTGGGATGAGGCTGTGGAACTGGATGATGCTGATAATGTGTATGAGGAGAGTGATCACAAAGAAGAAACACCAGGTAAACATACAGAAGATCCTGAATGTGTCCGATGAAGGATCAGATGAACTGTTTGAGTTTTTATGTTCCAAAGAGGCCACAAGACTGAAGGCTGTGCAGCTAGAGAAGACTTCCAGTGTTCGCACCAAAAACAGTGGACTGGTGAAGTCTCGGGCTTCCAAAACAATCACAGGCATTCTCAGATTGTTGAATGTGTGCAATCCAATCTCCACAAGACAGAGCGTTGACTTTGCAAACAATCCCTCAGTTTGACTTCCTGGAGATTCCGTTTTTTGAAAAACAGTGGGGGTCCACAGCTCAGTCCTTTTAGCTTTTAGTGGTATGATCACCCAAAAATACAGCAAAAAGGAGCTTTAGAATCTTCTCCAGCAGTGTCCATGAAAACAAGCCATTAAAATCTAAAAAAAAAAGCCAAGAATAATTTAAAGCATCAAATTCTTTTGTATTTCTCTCCACCATGTGTCATCTTTTTACTGAAACAATTCAGAAATGCACCTCTTGGAATATGTTTTGAAGCAGTGATGCAGTAAAAGATGAACCTCGCCTACTTGCTTACTTCCTTTTTGAGGTTGCAGCAGTGCACTTTCAGTCGGTGCAAATAACCACAATACAAGGCAAAGGCAAACATAGCCGTCATCCTCCTACCTTCAGTTCTCATGAAAAGCAGTTTCTTTGTTCTCAAGCAAGAGCAATAAACTTGACACCACACCAATTTATTAGGTAAAATACGATATTACACATGGGATATTTGTTTTAGGACAAGATTTGTTGGGCACCGTCACTCACTTAAGTGTTGCTTCACAAGATCAGTTTGTGGGTGTGTGCTTGATCAATCCCCCAGAGAGATGAAGATGATTAGGTGCAGAACATCTGTTTTCCCTTTGCAAATTTAGGCATGGAAAAATGTTTGAGCTGTCTAAATGGAAAAAAGCAGGTTTCAGGAGCAAGCTGAAATGTGTTATTTTCTAAATGCATGCAGGCATGAGGAAACCTTAGTTTTCTATATTGTGTTGCAAAATGAATGAGAGATAGATTAATAAGTACGTGAAAAGAGGCATATCATTTTTGACAAGTTGCCTAATATTGTGTTGTCCCCCCCTTTTGCAACCAAAACAGCCTAAACAAGCCAAGGCAGGGGCCCGACTGGGGCTCTTAAGATATGCTTTGCTATCTGGCACTAAGATGTTAGCAGAAGATTAGTTAAGTCATGGAGGTTCTGTGGATCAGACTTGTTTGTCCAGCACAAACAGATAGATTGGCGTCTGGCTAATTATGACAACTCAATCCTGTTGTTGTGCTCCCTAAGCCATTCCTGCAATATTTTTTCTTCAACTTTCCTGGTGGCAAAACCAATATGATACAAAAGAAAACATGATTCATCATCAGGCAAGCTTACGTTATTCCATTGGTCCATGGTCTAGTTCTCATGCTTTTGTGTCAACAAATTGCACTGTGTGCAACTCTCAATTAGAACTAGCATAAATGTCTTCAGCAGTCTGAGCGGCAATCAATCAAGTTTGTTCCTATAGCACATTTCAGCATAAAAACATCATAAACATCATAAACACATATAGCTAACAGTTGTGAAAACAATAAAAGACATTACATTTTGTCAAGTACAATCGATAAAATCATCAATGCACAACACACAGTAGCTCACCGTTCGAAAAGCCACACGACCAGTCTATGCTGTAAATGTGCATCAATCAAACATAGTTATTCATAGTCCTGTCAGCTCACTACTGTTCCTCTTCCTCTGAACCACTTTTAGTAGCTCCTGTCCTTCGCAGATTGAGAATACACCACAGTAGTAGCAGCTGCAGAGGTTCTCCAACATGATCTGCTCTTGAAAAGAAGAACCACATTTGGCTCACTCAAATCCTGAAGCTTGTGCATCCCAGCTTTTAACACAGGTTTTGAGGACAAAATTCTCTCTTATTTCTTAATATTGAGTATTCCACCCTCTAAAAGGTAAAGTAGTACCTTTTATGCCAGTTGTTAAAATGTTATGCCTGATCAGTATATGAGATCACAAATGCTCTTCATGGAAGCCATCACAACAATGTTTAGGGATTTCATATTTATTTTCAGAATTTGCATTTATTTGTATGTTTTTTTATATAACTCTTTCTTCATTGTGGCCTATCATGTCATCTAAGTGCTGTGTTGCCTTTCCAAGAATAGCACTGAACAGAGAAGGTCTCTGAGTTATAACTGTCATAAATACCAGCATCTAAGTACCAAAGCTGTCATCAACAATTCATCTGACTAGGTCAACCCTGCTGTGGCTACAGCATGATTTGCAACCTTTCAATGGAGCCAAGTTGCTGTATGTGTAGACATTGAAGCATTGAACACATACTGTAAAAGGAGAAATACAGTATGATTTACTGCACCCTGTGTCAAAGAATCCATTGCATGTATGCCTTAAACTCTAGATAAAAGGCCTTATCTTTATGTAGTTCAGTCAGACTATATTTCCAAATTAACAAAGTATTGTTTTTGGATGGCCTCACATCATTTTTCAAATTAAGCATCAGTATCAAAGAGACTGGAAAACAATAAAACAAAGCCTTTTACAAATAGTTTTTTAAATGTTTTCATGTAAAAAAAATAGCTCTAGTATATTTGCTCTTTAAACAGCAAAATAAAAAGATTTGAAATAGTGAGTTATGATAGGAGGAATTCAAGCTTGTTTCTTCTCTTTTTCACTTGAGATTAGATCTCTTTGTTTTGCCATTTTAAGTCACAGGAGGATGTACCAGAATAGTCATGTAATTGCCCACGTGGTGCTTGGTGGTTTAAAATTTGAGGTTGATTTTTGAATATCAGCAATACTCATTGGGAAGTTGCTAATGTGAACAATTATTTCTGACAATAACTTTAATTCAGATTAGAGTAGTTTCCAATCAAATAACCTGGCCAAGATTCTATCACTAGGAATGGATGAAAAATGTGCTTTCGAGAACGATGCATTTGCAAGCTTGCAGCAGTGACGGAAAGCGCAGTTCCGCTGTATGGGGCAGGAAATGTCAGACGCTTCATTTCATGTGAATGTTTTTGTTCACCCGCCTCCTTCTGACGCTGCTAAACTTTCATTCAAAATTTGATTTTGATGCTCAAAACTTGAAAGGAATTAAGTGACTAATTTCTTTTTTGTCTTTTTGGTTAACTCACAGATCTCTAGTAGTTGAGAGAGATACCTCAAATATAGAGTTTCAATGTTCATCCAAGCATGTATGGGTTTATCCAGTGTGCTAATACTTACTGCTGCAGCAAAACAGTGTGCATGTCAAGCTAACTGGGAATTTTGTGTGCTTGGTTGTTTGCTCAGTGAGGTAAACGGGGTATTAATGCCAATTTTACCTCTACTAAGCTTGTGTAGTGCATTTGTCTGTTCATGGGATATGACATCTTAACATTATACTTTTGTATAAGTTGTGGAGACTGTCATTTTGAGTGCTAGAGTAAAAGTCAATGCTATGTTAGCATTCAGTGATTTGGAGCTTGGAAGTTTGGCCGTTCCAAGCAAAAAGACAGGCTCAATTTTTTGTTAGAAAATGTTGATCATCTGAATAACTGCATGGATATTTTGTGGCTTAAATATTCATAATGGCTATTTCACACAATTTTATTTAGTATGGAGTTTTCTGCGACGATTGCAAATTTTGTTTTCAGCAGTGTTGATATAGTTAAAGTGATGTTTTTTATTAAGGTATGAAAGTGTTGTTTTAAAGGGACAGTAATATTGAGGATTTGATGAGGCTAAGTAGAAGAACATCTCAGTTAGTTGAAGGTTTACCCATTCCAATATTAGTCCTGTTTTTAGGTTAAAGGATGACCAAAATACAAGACATAAACTTGGAATGAACATGCTGAAACCTTAAATTGGGGAAACAGATAAATTACATGGTTTGAACCGGCAGTGTTCCAAGAAAATGTACTTTTCAGAGGACATTTTCTAGGCCAGTAAAAGGTTTGAGATAGTACACCTTAAAAAATGGTGGAGAACCAGAAATGAAACCTCATAAACTCAGGAGAGAGTGGAAAATGACATAGTGTGAAGGTGAGTTAATCAGAAAATTAGGAACAGCTATAGGTGAGATAAAACAGGGAGACTGAGCAAAGGTAAATAATTAACATTAACTTTGTGTCTTAATAAAGCTAACACACAAAGAAACTACAAATCATAGGGAGAAAGACTGACACTGATCTATAATAATAAATTCATAAGAACAAAGAAAATAATACAAGAATACACAAAGTGAATTAATATGGCAACCTATCTTAAGCAATAATGAATATAGAAGGATCAACTAAACTAAGAGTTGAGAAACTGTGTTTGCTTGGGAAACTCAAATCAGACACTTTTTTCTCTCTATGTGGTATTAAATGGACATGTAAACAAGCAACGTAATATTTTGCTGATTTTTTAGCACTAATGCTTTCCCCTAAGAAAAGGACATCCTGGGCCTTATGGCCCATATGGAAACCCGCTGTAATATATTGATAATTCTGTTTCCATGAACCTCAAAGGTTAAAAACATTATCCACATTAAGCATAACCCATTTGAAACAATCTGCATTTTGTCATTTCTATGAAAAAAAAAAAAAATCAAAAAATCTTATGGACAAGAGATGCTCTCTAGAAAGGTCTTTAAAATGTCTTTAACAAAGCAAAAATAAATAAAATTTGATCGTACCTATCACAAGCCTTTATGTGGCAATGCAGCACAGGTTCTGATATGCACCAGAAACAAAGAAAGATCATAATCTACATGCTATTGAACAATAATACCTCACTTCATGCGAGCTGATAAGTTTGTTGAAAAAACAAACAATTATTTAAACAAGTAAAGAAGTTTGGGCTCTGTTACAGTCTGATCAACTCTAAACCCAAACAGATGCTTAGCATAGCTAGATAAAATATTACTAGGAATACTCCAAAGACATTGCCATATCAAACATACTTAGTTCAGAATGCCTGCGGAAACACATTTGATCAGGCGACAATTTTTCTTAGTTTTGAACATTTGAATGAAGAATTATCAATGTAGTAATTTAATAATTTCTCTATCTATAAGAATAGCCTGGGAAGGCAGTGCGTAGTAACAATAATGTATTTAACAACTCAGAAAAATGTAGTAAAGAATGCTGAATCTGAGAACAGTAAAAACATAATTCTTGTACAAGCACCATCTAGTGGGCATTCTGGTCATGAGTTATTCCTTGCCGTTTCGCTTATTTCTGAAAGCTCTTCTGAAAAGTATTCCTGTTTTAAGAAGTGAAACTCGCTCGTTTATTTTAGATAGTTTGCTTCTACATCAGCATGTACTCTCTCTGTAGGAGTAATCAATGTGAGGTCTGGATAACAGCTTTGTATTTACTTATATGCCAAGCTATCAAAGCTCACATGTAAAAATCGTTAAAAGACAATCATTTTTCTCAAATAAATTGAGTTAATTTTGACACAGAAATTAAATGACATCAGACTTATACAACGCTTTTCAACCCTGAGAGGGTTCTAAAAGAAGCTTTACAAGAAAATCAACCGAAACATCTCATTTTACAGTAGTTCCTATTCTTGCTGATGGTCAAGTTAATAAATTAATTCAATTAACATCTACTCTCTTAAATTCATAAGAAGCAGAACTGTGCACTTTATACAGATAATGGATCAACTTAACCCTTGTGATACACTTTATTTATGGATTTATTTTAGTATGATCCCCCAAATGACACAGTTGACTCACATAAAAACCGACTGCTGTTTAAACCAATAAAAAAAAACCCAAAAAACCTCTAACCAACCTCTTTGTTTTCATGATGACTGTAGCTATTGTGCGAATGTGAGGTTTTAGCACCTCTGGCTTTCAAAACTTGTCATTGACACAGGAAGTACATGTGTCAGTGACACATTCATGTGTTCTAAGCTCGTGTGTTCTTGAGTTTAGGATGATTTTAATGTTGCAATAGGGCTTTGGCTTGATTTTCTGCATTTTAAGCCTCACCATTATGCATTTGTCACATTTTTATACAGGTTTTTTTATGGGTTAACAATGCATATACACTCCTTTCAAGTTTAAATTTAAAGTAATATTTTAACATGACCAACATATTTCTTTTGAATTGAATGTAAAAGAGCATGTTGTTGTATTCATACCGATTACATATTGTGAGTCAACAAGAAAATTCAAATTTATTTAATTTCTTATTGTCTATGCTATAAATCATCCTTGATCCTTGCTGTTTTAACAAACTTAAAAGGTGAAAAACAGCAGCTCTCTCTAGTTGGTGTGTGGCAAGTCCTAACTACAAAAATAGCTCAGTCACGACTTGAGGCTGCGCATTGTGGCTGCCTCTGGACTTAACTATTATAAGCTTAAGTGTGATAGCAACAACACAGGCAATCATTCTGGAGAGGTTTTCCTGTGAGTATGTCCAGGCCAAATGTCTCAAATTGGTCCCCAAACAACCACTGTAGAAAACACCTCGGTATATGAACTTTAAAAGACTGTTTGCCCTAAATGGTTTACCATACAGTCGTGCAGCAAATTTAAAGTCAAAATGTGATAAGCTGGCAAAACAAGGACTGGTACCATGCTGTTGTGTCAGGAGAACATCCTCAAGTCTCTGTCATTTCCTAGCAGGTATCACAAGTCTGGTGGATTAGTCCGACCCAGAGGACTACAGACCAGTTGCTCTCACATCTCATGTGATGAAGGTCCTGGAGAGACTGGTACTGGCCCAGCTTAGGCCTCGGGTGAGGACGTTTCTAGACCCCCTGCAGTTTGCCTATCAGCCCCACTTAGGAGTTGACGATGCAGTCGTCTTCCTGCTGCAACGAGCCCTTTCGCACCTGGATGGTGAAGGACACACTGTGAGAATCACATTCTTTGATTTCTCCAGTGCCTTCAACACCATCCAGCCTCTGCTACTGGGTGAGAAGCTGCGGGGGATGGGTGTTGGCGACTCAGTGATCTCCTGGATTACTGACTACTTGACGGGCAGGCCACAGTTTGTCCGTTTGGGCAGTGTCCTGTCTGATGTGGTGGTCAGTGACATAGGAGCTCCACAGGGAACTGTGCTTTCTCCCTTTCTCTTCACCTTGTACACCACTGACTTTCAGTACAACTCTGAG